>JADPWL010003288.1:0-40001 GCA_019059595.1 Marasmia exigua | reverse complement strand
GCCTCTCGTCCTTCGAGGGTGGGCCGCGGACTTGGTTTCTACCCGTTACCGTAGCCCATCCCACACGGACGTAGCAGGAAATGCCCCGGTGGTTTTTAGTGGGTAGGCCCCTGGGAGCACCCCAGGGGAGAGCCCCACACTACCCGGCTGTCTCCCAGCGGTCGGGTGTGCTTAAGGCGGCATTTTCCACCGGGCCAACAAAAAAAAAAAAAAAAAAAAAAAAGGAAATCGGAGAGGTAAGCATCTAGTTTATAATAACATTTCTCTTCTAGAAGTTTCCTAAGTGGAACTTTAAAATTCTTACTGTCCATTTCCATAATGCTTTTCGGAAGCTTATTATACAGTTGCACTGCCATACCAACAACATTCTTTTTCCTAAGCGCTGTCCTGCACTTAGTATTTTCTATTTTTGGTTTTCTAGGACGGAGGCCTGCACCTAATATTGGCTCTTCATATTTAAATAAGCTAGGATTATGTTTTACGAACAAACATATCTCCAGAATATACAGGCTTGGGAAAGTCAATAAGTTGTGGGATTTAAAATATGGTAAGCAGCTGTCAGTTGATTTAAGATTAAAAATAGATCTAACACATCTCTTCTGTGCTCTAAAAACAATTTCTCTATATGATGAGTTGCCCCAAAATATTATTCCGTAGCGTAATGTAGTCATGACATATCCATGATAAGCTGCCAATACCGTTTCTCTATTAGCAACCTTTGATAATTTATATAGTGCATAAGAAAATCTGTACAGTCTCTTACATACTTCTACCGAATGAGTTTCCCATTTCATGTTACTGTCTATATATACACCTAGGAATTTAGTTACTTTTATGTTTTCAATAATATAAGATTTATAATTTGCAACAGTATCAACTTGTGTGTCCCGGTGAGCAAAGTGTACTATTTTGGTTTTATTTAAATTTATATCCAAGTTGTTACAATCCATCCATGTGATTAAACTATTTAAAGTATTATTAATTTCCTGCTCATAATTTAATGGTTCTTTTTTTTCAATTATTGCGGTACTGTCATCTGCAAACAAGACCATTGGATATTTACAGGAATTGGTTATATCATTTATATAGACCAAAAACAATAATGGTCCCAAGACACTACCTTGAGGGACTCCGAATTCGATGTGCAATGGACAACATTTCAAAATTGCTAAGCTCTGAAACAAAAAATACCAATTCTTTGTTTACTTTTCCGCTGCTTGAATATATATTTTTTCATTTTTTATATTGCTTATTTACTGAGAAAAAAAATAAAAACTAAAAAACGTAAGATGACGTCATCGGACGGCAGAATGTAAAATATTTCTTTGCTTAGCACATTATAGTTTTAAATTTACGAAATGCCATACCCATGACATGCAACTGTAAAAAAAAAAGCCAACTTGTCAACGTTGAATGTATGAATGACGTTGACAATGTTGACACTAGTATTATTTACCTTTGACAGTAGTACCTTTTTTTTATTAAAACAATGATAAGCAATGGAATATCGCTGTATTCAGCCGTCCGATGACGTCATTTGGCGCTTACGTCTATTTAGAATAAAAAGAATTTCAATAATTATTTTATGCATGAAAATGGACAAATTTTGAAAAAAGAAAAAATATGGGTCTGTTCATTTTATGTCTATTTTCATATAAAAAAACAATATGGACATGTTAAAAATATGAAATGTTGTCCATTCCTGAGACCTATAACTTTCCATCTTTTTAGTTTTCAAGGATATTTGATTGAGTTCTGTAAATTGAGTTCTATTTTTTAGATATGACTCTATGAGGCTTTGCTCAACACCTCTTATTCCGTTACAATTCAATTTATTTATTAGTATTTTGTGGTCAACATGATCAAAGGCCTTGTACATATCCATAAATATTCCACAGGTTGGATTGCTTTTATCTAAATTTGCTAATATTTTTTCCACTAGATCGTATATTGCAGAGTTAGTAGACATTCCCTTGCGAAAGCCTTTTTGTTCTTTCACTAACACTTTATACTTATCCAAGAATGAATAAAGTAGTTTATGAATTACCTTCTCTATAATTTTCGAAAAAACTGATAGTATTGCTACTGGTCTGTAGTTCTTAACATCTTCCCGGTCTCCTCGTTTATAAAGGGGTTTAATTATAGCTGTTTTTAATTTTTCTGGGAATGTTCCTGTGCTTAGAATTAGATTAGTAATATGAGTTAAAGGTAATGCAACAATTTCACTAACATACTTTACAGTTTTAGAAGATATTCCATCTGTACCAATACTTTTTGAATTTTTTAGAGACTTTATTATTTTATCAATTTCGCATGGTGTTGTAGAAGTTAAATATATTGAATTAGGGTTATTTATAATTCTGTTAGAGTTTCTCTTTTCAACATTGTCTCTTATATTATGTTCAACGTAGTACTTGTTAAATGCATTTGATATATCAGTTGGGTTAGTTAGTATCTCGTTATCTACGTTTAATGACAAAATTGGTTCCATGGGCATTATATTTTTTGATTGATTTATTATTTGCCATGTGATTTTAGTTTTATTAAGATTATTTTTTATGATATTATCATTATGAGCTCTTTGTGTTAATTGTATAATCTTTTTTAAGCGCACTGTATAGTTTTTAAGTTTTATTTTAAAGTCTTTACTATTTTTATGTAGTCTACAGAGCCATAGCATATTTCTTTTCATTTTACAGCATAATAGGATTCCTTTTGTTATCCATTTTAGTTTTTGTTCAGCAGTTCTTTTAACAGTTTTGAAAGGAAAGCATAAATTATAGAAAAATATGTATAACTCAACAAAATTATTGTATGCTTGATTTACATTACAGGAGTTAAATACTTCGCTAAAAGACAAAGCTTTAAGACATTCATTGAATTTTTTAAGGTTATCCTGACAATAATCACGGTATGTTGTTTTCCAAGATTTAAGAACACACGTTTCCTTTACAGGACATTGCAGTATTTGCGCTGTGTGGTCTGATAATGCTAGTTCGACAATATCACCTTTACAGCCCCTTCTGTTATGAGCTATATTGTCTAAACAAGTTCCGCTGGACAGTCTCGTAGGTTGGTTAAAATGAAGATTAAGATTATAGCCCAATAAGTGATACACAAAATCGCGACTTTTCGGATTGATCTTCAGCGTATCAATATTAAAATCCCCACAGACTAAAATTTTTTTGTTTTTAATATTTCAAATTCGCTGCAGAATACACTCCAACCTTTCGTGAAATATAACTAGACTAGATCATGGGATTCTATAAACACATAAAATTATAATACTATGATCAATTAGTTCTATAGCACAACATTCTATTACACAGTTTACTGAGTATTTCTTAATATTTTCAAGCTCCCTATATTGTATCCCCGTTCTTACCAAAATACAAGCACCCCCTCGTCTTTTTACTCTACAAAAACTAGTTACCAATTGATAATTTAGCATATTTAGACATGTTCTATTTTCTTCAGTCATATTGTGTTCGGTTATACAAAGTATATCTATTTGTTGTTTTTTGACGCTTAATTCATATAAATTCATTGGCAGCTCATCACTTTTACTACTTAAACCTGATATATTCTGATGCATTATATTTAACTTATTGTAATAGAAAAAACTGCTCATTCTTTTGTTGATCGTCAAGACTGGTTTCTGTATTGTTGCGCACGTCCTGTATATGCAAATCTAATATGTTTTTATAATCTTTTTGAATAGTTACAGCTAGTTCTGTCATGTAATGAAGAATGCATTTGATTCCCTTCTTATTTATTTTACCAGTATATTCTGAAAACATGTCCATATTAAGTTCTTTATTAGAATCAAAGACATGTACGTTACTCAAGTCAGAGCATTTATTAAAAAGTTCATTATTGAATGATTCAATTCTGTAATTATACATCATTTTTCCCAAAATATATGTTGGAGCCAATACAATGATATTTGTGTTCGTAATGTTATTTAATTTATTTCTAATTATTTCTACCAATAATTCAATATTTTGAGGGGAGTAAAAATCAGTTTCACCTATCATTATTATACAGAAGTCTTCCTTAGTAAAATGTTTTATTTTATTTTCAACATTATTTAGCAAAACATCAATTCCACATCCCGTATAAATATAATGGCATAACTGAAATTTATTATAAAAATCATTCATTTGTATTATATTTCTTAGTTTTAAACGCTTGTTATTTGATATAACACAAAGTTTTCTTCTTTCTTGCTTGCTAGATAGCAGAGTTCTAGTTTTGGAAGTGCTGTTTTCCGTTTCTGTTAAGTTCCCTGACCAAGTAGTTCCAGTAGATTTCATTCTTTCAAACTTTAATGTGGATGATAAATCATCTATAATTTCATTAAGTCTAGTTATTTCTTCTTGAGCTTTTATTAAATCACTGCGCAATTTATTTATATTTCTTTCCAGCTCCATTATTTGTAACGCCTGTTCCGTTCTTCTCACAGGACTGCTCATTGGACTTTGATTGAGGCTTAAACTTATCGATGAGCGTGTTTTTGATCTTTTAAAAGATGACGGGGTAGTACAGATCTTCTTCAGAGCATTGTTTTCCTGGGTAAGATTTTTTAATTGGCGCTTAAGATCAAAATTTTCAGAAAGTGTGTTTTCTATTTCATTTTCTGCGCTGGCAAGGTTTAGCCTGAGAATGTCCATTTCGGATTTCATTTCCTTAATTATTTCCAGATCGTGCAGGGATTCTGTGCTACGCGATACTGTTTCCTCTAGAAGTTGAAAAGTTTCTGTCAGATTGTCAATAGATAGTGATTTCTGGAGGTTTTTCTGCGGCGTAATAGTCATGTTTTGAAGTTCTGGAGCTTGTTTGTCCGTTTCGTTGTTTGTTGATTGTGATGGTTTCTGCTTCGTCCTTAAGGTAACATTATTAGTTGGTGTTGGTGATGACTTTTTTTTCTGCTGGACACTGTTTTTAGATAGCGTGGCTGGATTTGGTGAATGCTCTCCTGTTTCCTTTCGACAAGGTAAGCATTTCCAGTTTTGCCTCTTTTCAGTATCCATTATCTGGAGTATTTTATAGGATACATTAACACAATCTATGTCAAACATTTTTTTACATTTTATGCATGTCAAATCTAATCCTTTAGAAACTGATTTCTTACAATTCGAACATTTCTTTCTATCCATATTAGCCAGATGAAATTAAATAATCTTTGAAAAAAATCTGGATCTCTTCGGGTTTGGACTTCGTTCCTACCGTTTCTGCGCAGATGTAACTTACTACTATACCACTCGGCCAACGAGCATTTATGTTAGACGTCGAAATTTGTGATCATGTATCTCGTTAGACTTGAATAAATTAGTTCAAGCGTATACTCTAGGTGTCGTTGGCAGTATGGATCTATCGTTTTAGGGTCCAAAGTCCATTTTCTTGTTGTTGTGCCGTGCAAGTTGATTTATTGTTCGTTATTGTACTTTGAAAATAATGCACTATTTAATCACGTGCACTAGTATTTCTGTGGCACTAGTAACTTTTATTTCACCCTGCAACTATTTATTATAAAACTTTTCAGTATTTCATTAGTTATTGAAACCAAAGTTGTTGGATTTTACTTTAAAGTTTTTGTCACTGTTTTGCAATGGATGTTGTCACAAACACTGTCACTCGTTATTTGTTGGCTATTATTTCGATAAATACTATTTTCACAGCGGAATAACTATTTTTTCTATTTTTAAATTAAAATAATACGGAGCCTGTGTATACTATGTGTTTACTACGCAGCGCCCTCTATGGTCCCGTCAAGTTCTAGTTTCATGAGACGTTCCTCTAATGCCTTATTGCATTTCTCTAAGTAAAAGCTCCTTTGCATTAGGTCTTTCGTCTTCTTTTTGTTATTTATTGCGCTTTCCTTAAACTCTTTTCTAGATTTTTCTAAGTCTTCGTATTTTTTGCCAAGAAAATCTAAAAATCCTCGATTTCTTCATTTGTTTTTTTTTTCAAATTGATTATCTGACTTTTTATGTCGCTCATATCCGACTGTATGCTTTTGTAATGGGTCTCCTGATCTTTTTTCATCGTTATTAGCGTATTATTTATTGATGAAATCTGTTCTTGCAATGCTATCAAGCTCTTATTTATTGTTTCCATGTTGCATCTCGTCGACGAAGGCTCGTCATCTTCACTGTCGCAGAGTTTTACTACGCGCTTCTTTTTAGGTTGACGAATCCAGTCATCTATACGGCTTTGTTTGTCACTCATGAAGTTTATGTTTGGTTGCGACCCGTAGGGCTCTTGTCCTTTCTTTGGCATCCACTGCAAGTTCTTTTTGCGTAGGCCAATTTGTGTAGAACAGATGCCATCTACCATCGGGTTTCCTTTTGATGGCGTCCGCTGCAAGTTCATTTTGCGTAGGCCTATTTGTGTTTAACAGTTGCCGTCGGATAATGAACTCGAAAAGTAGGCGGGCAGTGGGTGGGGCCTGCAGGTAATATTGAGGCGGGGCTACCTGCGCACGAGTCGCAGGTGATCCTATTTGCACTATACTGATCCTTTTTTCTCACGTAGCATTCTTCCTTTGCACAGCAAGCAGTAGTCTGATATATGTCTGTCGTTTAGCAAATTCGAACGAGAACTGATAACTTCAACGATACATTGGTGAAATCTAATACTGGACATTACGATTTAAAATCTTCTAAATTAAAAGGGTTATCATATCCAACCGATGACGATGAAGCAGTAAGCAAAGCTTATTTGGACAAAACGGTTCGAGAATTGAGGAATGAAATTCAAGAAGTGAAGCTTGAAGTTAAATCTTATTTGAAAAACTTGGAAACACGTACATCGAAACATTTGAATAAATCATATTATTCAAAGTCGAATATAGACAATCTAATCCAAGTGCAAATAAACAAAAATGAGCAAAAAGAACATAACTGACGAACTCCACAAAGCAGCCAGAAGAAATTTCCCGCGTCGATGCACAGTTATAAAAGGAATTGATGACTTATGACCGAAGCCGACCTTATAGATTTACAAAAATATTCACAGTTTAATAAGGGATACAAGTACATATTAGTTGTGATAGATACTTTGTCAAAGTATGTATGGGTTGTTCCCATAAAATTAAAAGATAAAAAATTGTGTTACCGATGCAATGCAACAGATATTTAAAAAATCATCTAGAAAACTTAAAAATGTACAAACAGATTTGGGCAAAGAGTTTTATAATTATATTTTTAGCCGACTTTAAAAAAATATAATGTAAAGCATTATTCTACTTACTCCGTGAAAAAAGCTTCTATTGTAGAGAGAATAATACGCACGTTAAAGTCACACATGTTTAAACTTTTCAGTTTATACGGTTACTATCGATTGTAATGTGTAATGTCAGCAAGGCTTATAGATATTGCACTCACTTAAAACCCAAGTTTCAATTAGATGATAATGTACGTATAAGTAAATATTAAGGATATTTTTACAAAGGTGACACTCCCAACTGGTCAACGGAAATATTTACAGTAGTAAAGGTAAATAATACTAATCCGCCAACTTATCATTTGCAAGATAAGAATCAGCAAAAAATATTAGGGACTTTTAATGAGTATGAATTACAAAAACTAAATTTCCGGATATTTAGCTCATTGAAAAGATTATCAAAAGAAAAGATAATAAATGCTTTGTGAAATGGCTAGGTCTCAGTAACAATGAAAACAGTTGGATAAACAAGAACGAGATAGTTTTGTAATATAAATATATTTTTAAAATTAATTCTACTCATTTTAAGAATATCAATGAAGAAGGGAAGTGGTATTATTGACAGCGTAATAAACAATGTACCGTTTTAGCTGCATAATATTCAAAAGATATAATTTCCCAGCCTTAGGTAGGTTGAAAATCATGGAATAGGAGATCGCATCATCTCCGGGGGTAGTATCTTTTTTTTTAAGACAACTTAAGAGCTCTTGGTAGGTAAATTCACTATCTAACAGGGGGTTGCTTGAGCCGATCTTTGGTGGTAAGCTAGAAACATAGTGAGGGGTAAGAGTACATAACAGTTCCTTCTTTTTGTTAGATGAGACTGCAAAACTACTTTGATTTGAGCCTTTAAACCATCGCATTCGTCGCCACATATCTGATGTTGAGGTAGCTTGGTCAATTGAATCACAGAAATGGTGCCAGCTTTTGGACTTGTCTTCCTTTATATTTTTTTTGACTATTGAAATTTTATCTCGTAATATATTTAGATTTGAGGGAGTAGGATTTTTTCGGAAGTTTTTAAGAGCTAATCTGCGGGCAGCTACTGACTCTGAGATAAGCGGGGACCAATATGGTTTGGGCTTTAATTTTTGTTCGGGATTATTATTTTATTTTATTTTATTTGGAACAACAAACAGTTACACATTACAGAAAAAACAAAAAAAAATTAGTTACATAGATATAAGTTAAATGCTTAACCAACAGCGTTATCCACAGATTAACATAAACAAGATCAGCGTAGTTTACAAGAAAAATAAACTATTAGTAAAATAAACATTAAAATATTTTTATAAAAAAATTGGAAGTCAATAAGACATATTTTATTAGGTTAGGTACTTAAAGATAAGTAAATCATAATTTTTGCTGCAAAAAATTATTGGCTTGTTTTTTGAAAACACCAGCGCTTAAGGAAAAGTCTAAATTGTTGAAATGCTGATTGAATATTTTTAACAATCTAGTGAAAGGGGCTCGTTCACCAGCGCACGTTCTGCACCTCTCGGTGAAGAAGGTCTTATGGGGCCGCCTATTGTCACAATTTCTGGGTACCGTAAACAATAATTGGTTAAAAATCTCTATACAATCTATCCTGTTGTTCATCACGTTATACAGGAACATCACCGAGAGGAGGAGACGCCGCGATTCAAGACTCATCAATTTGTACTCTTGTAGTAGTTCTTCGTAGGGCTGACATAAGCGGCGGCAACAATAATTCATTTTAAAGAGAAATTTCCGCTGAACCCTCTCGATTATTGAGTTATATTTCTTATAATGTGGATTCCAGACGGGGATAGCATACTCCAACTGTGACTTGACCAGTGACCTATACAATGTAAGAAATGTTTTTTCTTTTCGAAACATTATGGCAGACCTAGTGACAAAACCAAACATTTTGAAGGCTTTGTTCACTATTGTGTTTGCATGGATATCTAAGTGAAGTTTAGAGTCGAGGATAATTCCCAAGTCTTTTATTTGCCGGACTTTGCAGAGCTTCACATTGTTAAGAGAATAATCGAACTTTATAATGTTTTTCTTTTTGGTGAAGCTAATACAGGCACATTTTGGTAGGCTAAGGAACAATTTATTATGGGCACAATAATCGGCAAGCCTGTTAAGATCTGCTTGCAGCAGGAGACAGTCATTCAGGGTTCGGATGCTTCTATATATTTTTAAATCTATAGATTTTATATGATGGTATGTATGTGTCTGCTGAAGTATTAAGACAATTAACAAATCCATCATATATCATTTGAACGTCAAATTGTTGCGGAGAGCTAAAGTCTGCCATTTCTAAATTATTGATAGGAATGTATCCATTCTCCAAACAGGATTCTGACAGTTGAATGCCTCTTCTGTCGTTTGTACATGACCAACTGACGTGATGCCCATTGAAATCACCAGCTATAATGGATCTTCTCGTGAATTTTGAAAACACATTGTCCCAACCTGATGGAGTAGTACGTACTGAAGAAGGGCAATATACAGCTATTATATTTTCGAGTGATGGGGTTTGTCCTAGTATTAAGGTGTTAGTAAAACACAATGAACTGTAAAAGTGTTTATTTAATTTGGCATACCTTTAGTCTTATATAAATCGAAAACACGAAACGCAGGTGCGTAGTAAAATACTACTAACGCCATCTATTATAGTTGTTCGGAACTAATTTTACTTGGAGTGACGCGAACATTCCGCCCACCAAGGACAGAATGGCCTTCCTAACCGCCCACCATGGCGTCACAAATACAACACCTATAGAATAAATAACACAAAAAAAACATTAATTACTAACGGGTAAAATACAAATTTTAGAAGTTGGTCGCTTAATAGTAGCATTTTTGCATTTTAACAAAACAACTCTAGATAAACCATCTTTTCCGGGATATTTCTCTAGTATTCTACCGAACAACCACCTACTGGGAGGTAAATCGTCCTCTCTAATTAAAACAATATCTCCGATTGCAGGTTCAGGAATTTTATGCGCCCACTTATACCTATGCATCAGGTTGGTTAGGTATTCACGGGACCACCGACGCCAAAAGCTCTGAAGCATCGCTTGTGTTACCTGCCACCGTCTTAGCGAATTCAGCTGTGAATGCTCATAATTTATTTCAGGTACTGTCAGTAAGGGTTCTCCTACTAAGAAGTGACCTGGGGTGATAGGAGTAGGTTCTTCTGGACTATTGTTTATCATAGTCAAAGGCCGTGAATTTAAACAAGCCTCTATTTGAGCTAGTAAGGTCGACATCTCTTCGTAGGTCAACGTAGACTCTCCGATCACGCGTCTTATGTGGTACTTTGTGGCCTTTATACCCCCCTCCCACAATCCCCCAAAATTTGGTGCCCTAGGTGGTATAAAATGCCAATTGGTTCCTTGCATAGCCAAAGCATCAACAACTTCTTGAACCATAGTTGACCTTTCAGCATCAAAAAGCTCTTGCAACTCCTTTGAGGCACCGACAAAATTTGTGCCATTGTCACTGTGTAAATTAGCACAATGACCTCTTCTTGCCACGAAGCGCTTAAACGCTTCTAAAAATCCTCTTGCTGTCAGATCACTTACAACTTCTATGTGCACAGCCTTAGTGACCATGCACACAAACAAGCAAATATAGCCTTTATAGGCTTTGTGTCCTCTTCCCTTTGATGTTCTCAGCATTATAGGACCTGCATAGTCAACACCGCTGTTAATAAAAGCCCTAGCTGGTGTGATTCTAACTGACGGCAAAGAGCCCATAAGCTGAGTTTGTACTTTAGCTTTGTGACGAAAGCATGTGACACATTTGCGAATATGCTGTTTGATCAAATTTTTACTAGCAACAATCCAGTATCTTGAGCGTATGTAATTTGTTACTAACCGTATATCGCCATGTAGTGTTTTCAGATGAGCGTCAGCTACAATCAGTTTTGACAAATGCTGATTGATGTGGCAATATAATTGGATGCTTGATCGATTCACTTTCTTGCGATTGTGAAATTCTTCCACCTACTCTGAGCAATTCCTTGTCGTCTAAAAATGGCGTCAGCGACAGAATTTTGCTCTGTTTTGACCTGATTTGTCCAAACTCCTTTAATTCTTTTATGTCTTGTGCGTACTCTGCTGTTTGCGCGATCTTGATGCAAGTAGTTAACGCTTCCTCTAACTCTAATACACTAAGACCCTTGACACCTTGTAAAACAATGTACTTTCGAGTAATAAACCGTCTACAACGTGCTATGACTCGAACCAATCTTGTAAGAGAAGAATATTTTTCTATAATAGATTGATCTATTGTGCCTACATGATAAACCTTCAAACATTTTTCTTCTCGAGTGTCATTGTCCTTCAACTTTGGGTACGTGATATTTGGTTCCCTTAAAAACCTTGGACCAGATTTCCATATGTCCAGTTGAGACAGATCAGCAGGGTTAACACCACGGGACGCACAATCTGCCGGATTGTCCTTAGTAGATACGTGAGCCCATTGAGAGGATTCCAGAGTTGTTTGTATTTCCGCAACTCTATTGGCCACAAACGTCTTCCAAGTGCTAGCGTGCTTACTCAGCCAGGCGAGCACTATTGTGGAATCCGTCCAAGCTCTAATACAATCCCTCGGAATGTTCAACACCTCTGATATTTCCACTAACAACTTAGATACCAGCACAGCCCCACATAATTCCAAACGTGGTATACTAATTTGTTTGACAGGAGCAACCCTTGTTTTGGCACCGACAAGTGTAACATGAATCTCACCCGATGCATCAATCACGCGTAAATAAACTGCCGCCGCATAAGCAACATTGGATGCATCCGAGAACCCATGCAACTCCACCACAACATCGTCGGACCGAGTGAATAACCATCTCTGGATACGAAATTCAACTAAGTGCTCTAACTCGCTGCGGTAAGTACTCCAGTCCTTTATAATATCCTGCGGAGGCTCTTCATCCCACCCTGTTCCTGCTATCCACAATCGCTGTATAAATATCTTGGCTTTTATAATGCAAGGTGCTATCCATCCCAAAGGGTCGAATAGACGCGCTACATCCGATATAATTTTTCTTTTAGTTACAGGTGCAGACAGCGGCGGCAAAGTCACCGAGTACTGAAATTCGTCATTGATCCTGTTCCACGTAAGTCCTAATATTTTTATTACCTCATTTAGTTTTAGTTCCCAACTGTTATCATTCTCTTCTTTGTTCTTACTTCCTTCGTCTGAATTTCCCTTTTTTACTTTGTCGTTATCTACTTGTTCTCTTTGTTCTGTTTCCGTTTGATTTAACACCTGTAGTAGCTCTTCCCTATTGCTTGCCCATTTCTGCAATATAAATCCGCCTTCCTTTAAAAGTTCATGCATATCCTTGATTAGTTCTTTACCCTCTTCCATTGTTTCACATCCGCTCATTAAATCATCCATGTAAAATTCTTTTGCTACTTTATCTGCTGCTTTTGGATATTTGTCCTTGTAATCGATGGCAACTTGGTTAAGTGTCTTTACGGCCAGATACGGCGCTGAAGCCGTGCCAAATGTGACCGTAAGCAACTTATAATCACGTATTTGGTCTTCTTGATTATCTCTCCAAACTATACGTTGATAATCACAATCTTCTTCAGCCACTCTTACCATACGATACATCTTAACAATATCCGCTACGATACAGATGGGATACTTCCTCCAGTTCATGATGAGATGTCGTAAGTCCGGTTGCAACGTTGGCCCAACTAATAAAGTATCATTCAATGAAACTCCGTTTTTGTTTTTGCAGGATGCATCAAACACAACTCGGATCTTCGTCGTGGTTTTGTCTTCTCTAATTACAGGATGATGTGGTAAGTATACTGCCCTTTCTTTGGTTTTGTCAGGTTCTTCTATTAATTTCATGTGATCAAGCTGTAAGTATTCGTCAATTACCTCCGTATATCTTTCCTTTAGAGTTGTGTCTGCAGCAAATCTTTTTTCTAATCCCATTAATCTTCTAACCGCAATTTCACGTGATTCTCCATGTTCACAGGAAGGCACCTTTTCGCGGAATGGCAATCGAACAACGTACTTACCGTCTGCATCGCGACGAGTTGTTGCTTGCGAAGATGTCTTCACACCTTTGTTCTTCTGTTGTTAACCTTTTTGAACTTAATAAAGACTCCGTTTCTAACTCCCAAAAGCGTTTTAAATCAAAATCCTCTACACAAGTATGCATAACTCTAATACGATTGTCATTTTCAGCTGTATTTACTGGTCCCGATAGGATCCAACCAAGTGTAGTGCACTGTGCTACAGGCGAACCCATGGGTCCTCGCAACACTCCTTTCTTTAATATCTGGCTGTATACCTCTGCTCCCAGCAGAATATCAATTTTGTTTGGTACATCAAATTGAGGATCAGCTAAGTGCACTTCAGATAATTCAGCCCAACCCTCTAACGTTACTCTTTGTCCTGGTAAATGTGAAGTGATATTACTCAGAACAAACGCCTTCACCTCGATCTCAAAACTTGGATCAGCTTTAGATTTCAGTGTTAATAAAACCATAGATCTGGATACCATAGGGGTTTTCTCCCCACCCAGGCCTGAAATCATATTTGTTACAGAGATTTTCTTTAATCCCAAACCCTGAATAGTTGCTTCGGTCACAAACGACGCTTGAGAGCCTTGGTCTAATAAAGCTCTAAAAACTTGATATTGACCTGTCTTAGCCTTAACATCAACCAGCGCGGTTGCCAACAATACATGACTGTTCTTACTTTTAGAATAACAAGCCATATGATTTGCTGTCTCAATTGGACGCAAGTCCTGTTGTGGACCTTTGATCTTATTGACCTTTCCCGAAACTTCTTCAACCTTTTGCCCTACAAATCCTGAACCTACAGTCGAAGCCGGAACATCCCTCGGGTGGAGCAAAGAATGATGACGCCTTTTACATATTCTGCAGTTGATAGGTGTTCGGCAAAATTGTACACCGTGATTGCTCCCTAAGCAGTTAAAACATATTCTATTTTTCATTACAAAATCCCGTCTGTTTTCATAATCTACATTAGCGAACTTTTTACAAAAACATAACTTATGTTCCTCACCACAGAATTCACAAGACATTTTCTGAACATTAGTTGTATGCAAAACCTTAGAATTAGTAATATTCTGACTGTGACGTACATTTTCAGATGATCGTTTAATGACATGTTTCGGTTCAATACATTCCAAAGCACGAAATCTATCATACAAAAAATCTTTCATTTGACCATAAGTAGGCAAACAATCGCTATCTACAGTTTTTGCAATATGTAGCTCCCACTCCTTACGTGTCTCGGGATCTAGTTTTAAACTCAACAAATGTATTATAATAATATCCCACGTAGACACATCTATCCCCAAGTTAGTTAAAGCACTGAGACATTCTGACGTAGTATCAATAAATTCTTTTAAAACATTAGCTGACACAGTAGTAGCATTTCTTTGGCTTAAAAACCGTTTTAAAATGTTATGAGCGAGATACTTTTTATTACTATATCTCTGTTCTAGAAGTTTCCAACAATGTTCGTAATTGGCCTCGGATACGGGTGTATATCTTATTAGTTGTTCGGCCTCTCCAGTCAAATAACCCTTTAAGTATTGTAAACGTTGAACGTTGTCGAGAGACAGATTTTTGTGTATCATAGAAACAAAGAGATCCCTGAATGTAATCCATTCTGTATAATTGCCTCCAAACTTTGGAATATGAATTTCTGGTAGCTTTGGTTGTGACTGAGGCGAATAACTTGACTTACAAAAATCAACAACTGGATCCCTTGGTATAGTTGACAGATATTTATTTAATTCCCCTCTATATTCCAAAAACAATTCTTCCGTTGTATTGTACACATCGTTAACTACATAAGTTTCTTGATTTAATATTTTAGGATCTGATTGTTGTAATAACTGTTTATGCCCTATCTTAAATTCTGACCACATTTCATTCAAAGCATCTAGCCTGCCTTCTATGTACTCTCTAGTTAAACGTTCTTTAGGTGACTTCTTATAATTACTTCTAGCTTTAGTTATTCTAGTTGATAAATCATCCTGATAATTTATTAAAGATTTCATAGCCGACATAGTGACTAAATTGTCCAACAACACAAAATGAAATTAAAGTAAGGTGAAAAAATTACAAGTACAAAGTTAACTTTTCGAAAATTTTACAAGTGTTTGACAATTCTATAGAAAATCGGGCGTGGATTCCCCGTACCTCCGTTTTTTCGCTTAAAATTCTAAGTCCCTATCTAAATTACTAAAATTATTCTAAGTCCCAAATAAGTAAACTAAAAATTATTCTAAGATGTAAAATTTACTGTTGAAAATATTCTAAGTCCCAAACTGCCTTTCAAATGTTCACTTTTCTAGAGAAATGTTAAAGTTACAAAGTTCTTTGAAATAAGGTTGAAATTCGCATCCATTAAAAATTTCAAAGTACTCACGGTTTGCACTTCACTCACAACACAGATTGCACAAAATAACCTCTTGCTTGATTGACCTCACGCCTTAGAGGTACCGACCGTTGTCCTCCACCTGCTCCAGCCAGGTACTTTTCCTCCAACCAGTCTGCTCCAATTCCACCAGTGACGTCCAACCAGTCCCGCCAACTCCTCATGAGCTGTTGAACTCCTTCCTACCACGTACTCGGTTTGTTGCAGCGACCCACTGCGAGTACGGGTTCAGTGGTACTACCACTGTGCACTTGCAAAAATAACCCTTATATCCGCTCGTTACGGACCAAATGATGGGGTTTGTCCTAGTATTAAGGTGTTAATAAAACACAATGAACTGTAAAAGTGTTTATTTAATTTGGCATACCTTTAGTCTTATATAAATCGAAAACACGAAACGCAGGTGCGTAGTAAAATACTACTAACGCCATCTATTATAGTTGTTCGGAACTAATTTTACTTGGAGTGACGCGAACATCGAGATTGAAACAGTTAAGTAATCCTTACTAATATTATAAAGGCGAAAGTTTGTTTGGATGGATGTATGGATGGATGTTTGTTCCTCTTTCACGCAAAAACTATTAAACGGATTTTAATGAAACTTTACAGTAATGTAGCTTATAGATCAGAATAACACATAGGCTATAATTTATAAAGATATATAAAGACCTTGCTTTTATTCGAATTACACGCAGACGAAGTCGCGGGCAAAAGCTATTTAATATAAACTATTTCTATTCCTAGATTATTAACCTGAAATGTACACGGTTGGGCCTTAAGAGATTTATGAGTTATGATGGCTACTCCACCATAACCATCAGACCTATCGTTTCTATGTATATTATATTCACTAATCCTTAATGGTGTATCCGATTTCAGCCAAGTTTCGCTGATGATAGCAATGTGGACTTTCTCTTGGCAGAGAAGAGCAGAGAACTCCGCGAGTTTGGGTCTTAAACTTTGTGAATTCCATTGTAGTATGTTCAGCGGTATCATGTTTGTTGTGCTTCTATCCATATGCAAATGACAGAAGATTATTAAAAATATTACCTTTTCCAATTATTTTCCCTACAAGTTGTATTAATTCTTCTATAAAAAATTTAACAATTAGTTGTATTTTATCTTGAAAAGTTTCTTCACTCATTATTATTTCTTTTACTCTCTTTATTACTATATTCAATTTTGATTTTCCTTGCTTTTCAAACTTGTCTGTGCATTCTTTAGTGTGTTCTTTGTCACTGATGTTCATACTTTCATTAAAATTATTGTCATATTTCGTTTCTTTTGGCGTTTTCTTTTTTTCCCTTCCATTTCCAGTTTTGTTCCTTTTTTTTTTGTCGTGTTTAAAGTCGGGTAGTGCTTCAACGGTCTACCTGTCACAGAGTTTTTATTTGTCGTTTTTCCTACATTTTTCTCATGCACTATTGCTTTTGTAACAACAACATCTCTGTATGTTGGTGTTGTATTATTTGCCGTGTCATTAATTTCATCATTGCTGTAATTGTTCATTATCTCGTTGTTTAGTGCGTGTTCTTTCTGATGATATTTCTCAAAGGCTTTTCGGTATGAACAACTGTCAATACTTATTATCCTTCTTATTTCTTTTTCTTTTTTAAAAGAAGGGCAGGACTTATCAAGAGCCATGTGGTTGCCCCTACAATTTAGGCAGGAATAATTGGTAGTCTCACAGTTTTCATGTTCTTTTTCACATTTTGGGCACATTGCTTTCTTGTTTGGGCAAAAGCGGATAAGGTGACCATATTTCCAACATTTAGAGCACTGTGTGACCGGAAAGGTGTACGGTTCTACTTTAAACCTGCAATCGTATCCATGTATATACGGAGGCAAAGTGGAACTGTTGAAGCACATACGTATTGTTTCAGAATCGACTCATTTTCCTTCATCTGTTAGTCTCTTTAATCTTTTTGCTGATCTTATTTTGTACTCACATTTGAATATTTCACGCATATCTTCTTCTTTCATATCCAGATCGATTTGTTATACAATACCGTATGAGTTATTCATTTCATCCGTCATTTGACATTTATATCCCAACTCCTTAATTTTTTGGCAGTTTAATAATTTATCTGCCGGCTCTTGTGTATCAAATTGCACGAATACTTTATACGGTCCTTTGTATTTTATTCGCAACATGTTATATTTTCTGCACTCAGTATTTTCGCAAAGGCAATTTGTTTTGGTAATGTTTGTGTAATGTTTGTGAAGACGTAAGACAAACCTCAAAAATATTAGTTTTGTTACTCATTTTCTTTGCATTAGTATCGCCGTTTTTTGAATAGCTTCTTGCAAATCTTTTACTTCGGCTTTCTACTACAACAAATCTCTCATTTCTTTCTTCCATCTCATCTCTCAGCCTCTTCTCCGCGTGTCTAGGTAACTCCGTGCCCATGTTGTCCCATTCGAAATCATTGATATTAGTATCATTTACTTGTTGCTCGCTCCTTTCTTCTTCATCACTACTTAGTAGTTGGAATGAATTACCTAGCGTAATTTCATTTTCCATAGTGTATCACTACATCAATGCTCGTAGTAAACGTGTAGGTGCTCGTAGCGCTGACGACTATGGCGTTGAGTAAGTTCGCCGCAGATGCCCACTGGTCCCGTGGCTTAGTGGAACCACACGCAGGCCGACACGCAAGCGGCGCGGGTTCAAACCCGAGGTGCGCACAAAAAAATTGAGGCTCACCCATCAACCCGGTCGAGATGCGAAGGCGCTCCGGAGACCCAGGGCGCAGCACCAGCACCACCGGCGCCGGTCGAGGACTCGAGGGCAAGGTCCCACCAAACTCAATATGGCGCGATGCAAAACCACAAACACGTCCGCACTGTATCACAGCCGAGAGGCGAGGTGATAATCGAAAGTTGGAAACGGTGGCTCTTGGAAAAGGATTGTACATAAAACCTCATAAAAACGGTTATATTTGAACCCTTCAAAAAACTAGTTACACGGCTGCCGAGACGTGCACTGACAGATTTAGACATATTAGAGCATGCTACTGACATTCCATATTTCCGAGGAGTATTTATGAGAGATACACTTCCATTGAAACCAAGAAAAATAGAGTGTGCGGTACTAAATTTGGATAGCTCTGATAATCCAGGAACACACTGGGCCTCCGCTCCCTCTGCGAGGGAGCGTCGAGCAGGGGGGAGGGGCAGTCTCGTTGGCAGTCTCATTAGACACCAAGAATGCCTTCAACTCCCTCCCCCATGCAGTTATTATGGAGGCACTCCGGTATTTCCGGGTGACTCCATACCTGATAGGGCTGGTCGGCGACTATCTTGCCGACCGGTCCGTGGCGGATACGACTTGACGCCGCTGGACAGAACCAGCGGCGTCAAGTCGTATCCGGTGTTCTACAGGGGTCCGTTTTGGGACCCCTGCTCTGGAACATCGGATACGACTGGGTGTTGCGAGGCGCGCTTCTCCCGGTCATGGGTGTCATCTGTTATGCAGATGACACCCTAGTCATCGCCCGGGGGAAGTCCTTCCGGGATGCAGCGCGCCTCGCATGGGTCGGCGGCGATCTGGTCGTCGGCCGTATCGGCCGGCTGGGGGTAAACGTAGCCCTGGCCAAAACCGAGGCCCTTTATTTTCCCGGGCCTCGGGAGAGCCGACCACCCCCCGGCGCAGCCATCCGCGTCGGGGGGGTGGACATCCCGGTGGGGCCCGAGATGAATTATCTCGGCTTAACTGGATCCGCGCTGGCACTTTGGCCCCCACTTTAGGGGGGTGTCAACGCGGGTTCTAAAGGCAGCAGACAACCTTTCGTGGCTGCTGCCGAATTCGGGAGGGCGGGGAGAGAGGTGTCGGCGGCTATACGCCGGCATCTTCCGCTCCATGGCCCTCTACGGGGCCCCGATCTGGGCGGAGGCCCTGAGCAGGAGGGGTAATGCGGCCATCTTAAGGAGGCCGTAACGGGCCATTGCCCAGCGGGTCGCGAGAGCCTACCGAACGGTAGGCTTCTCCGCGGCCTAAGCACTGGCCTCCACCCCGCCATGGGAGTTGGAGGCTGGAGTGCTGGCCGCCGTCTACGAGTGGACGGCGGCCAAGCGAGCGGCTGGCGCGTCCTTCTGCCCCCGAGAAAGGGAGGCGCGAAGGAAGGAGGATCGCCAGCAAATGGTGGAGACGTGGACGGCCTCTCTCCAGGTGGAGAGGAACGGCCGTCCCACGCTCGCGGCGCTCGCCTCGGTATTAGACCGGTGGCTCGAGCGCTCCCATGGGTTTTTGTCCTTCCGGATGGTGCAGGTACTTACCGGGCATGGTTGCTTCGGTAACTACCTGCACCGTATTCAACGGGAGGACACTCCTTCGTGCCACCAGTGTGGCCATGCGGAGAACTCGGCGCACCACACGTTGAGGGTGTGCCCGTCCTTCGACCAACAGCGGTCCGCACTGGTCGCGGAGGTCGGACATGACTTCTCTTTGGGCAGCATAGTTGCAGCTATGCTGAATAATGAGAGAGCCTGGTCGGCCTTCGCCCACTTCTGCGAAGAAGTGGTGGCGCAGAAGGAAGCGGCGGAGCGGGAGCGCGAGACTAACCCCCTCGCAGGCCCGCTTCGAGCAAGGAGAGGACGAGTTAGGCGGAGAACTCTTCGTCCTCTGCGTGGAGGTGGCCAGCCGGCAACAGAGACGGGGGTCCTTGTGCCGGCACTGTCAGTGGCACCTCCACCGCTCGTTGGGAACGGCTCAGCACTTCCGGCTGTCCCCAACCCCCCTCCTCCTAGCCTGAGGAGGGGCGTGGCCGCACACCCCGTGTAGGGGCCTGTGGGGGAGTAGGGTTGCGGGGAATAGCCTCGGGCAGTTCCCGTGACCCCATTCCATACCCACGAGTGGTTGAGCCCCGGGAGTTTTAGTGGGTATGCTCTCAGGTCGCTTCTTGTTAGAAGAAGCGGCCCGGAGGGTGAGTCCCACAGTACCCTGTCGCCCCCCGGCGGCAGGGTCTGCGTTGTGCATTTCTCACGGGAAAACAAAAAAAAAAAAAAGGAACACACTGGGTAGCCTACGTCAAACAAAATGATTACTGCGAATACTTTGATAGTTTCGGTGACTTAAAGCCTCCATTAGAATTAGTAAGTTATTTAAGAAACATGTCAATTAGTTATAATTTTGTACGATATCAAAAGTTTGGTACTATGAATTGCGGACATCTTTGTTTAAGTTTCTTAAAAAACTTTTGGAAAAATCATTTAAATAATGAATAATATAAATATTTTTATCAGTACAATCATGTCTTTGACTGTGTCGATAACTGGTAGAGACGCTTCTTCAATAACAAACTACTCTCCTACATTACAATTAAATGAGGAGTATGAGTGCAGTCTACTGTATTTTTTTTATATTTAACTCTATTCCTAATATAGATAAAACAATAAATTTCATTACGGAAATGATGGAGTAATCATAATACCCGAAAGATGGTATAAATTACAGGATATTTGTGATTATCTTCAGAATAACATAAAAAATGCCACATTGAAATTAACTGCCAATAACAATACTTTGAAAGTATTTTCTGTTCAAAAGATGTTTACTTCGATCAAACAGATTCGATTATTAAAATATTGGGTTTTGGCTTTGAAACTGTAATAGCTAATATAAAAATGGAGTCTCGGTATCCAGTCAACATTGTGTCAACAACAATCGTTCGCATCGAATGTGATGTTGTGAGCGGATCATTTGTGAACGGAGAAGCAAGTCGTGCCAAACGTACCACCTGGTTACCGAATTATTGAAATACCTAAAAACTTAATTTACTTTCCTGTTAAAAAAAGATCAATAAGTGCTATTAACATAAGACTGTTTGACGGAGAAAATAAAGAAATTAACTTACGCGACGAAGAGATACAGCTTTATTTACACTTTAAGAAAAAATGTTAAATGTCAATAAAAACCCTGCTACTCTTCAAAATCAAGTCAGTTCTAAGAGAACATTGCATAAAAGAGCACCACCACAGTCTAAAAAGAAGCTGACCAAAAATAACAAAGCATTTTTGAAGACACTTGGTTTGATAAAATGAACGTTTTAAATGTTACTCAATCTCCGTCATACGATAACAGTTGAAAGTTTTGAATTCCATTCGTACAAACCATATGTGACAAGTTTCAACAAGAACGATGAAATACGCATACCCATTAATCAGCAAGACTTGTACGTGTTACCTGCTCTCAGCAGTTTGTATATTGAGGACAGAGCCGATGTGTATAAACACAATACTACTACAAAAGAAAAGGAAAGAGTTTCAAATGTGCATTTTGTTAATAATCCAGCATTATTTCTATTTCAAGACATTCGTTATGAAATAAATGGTATAGAAATGGATAGAATCAAAAATGCAGGCATTACAACCACATTTAAATCTTATCTATCATTAAATGATAATGAGTCAAATGTGGAGACGTTTGGGGCTGGTCTCCTACAAGTATATCCAATAACAATAATGGCGTATTCGCAGCGTCTATTCCACTAAATAAAGTATTAGGTTTCGCAGAAGATTATGAAAAAATAATTATGAATTGTAAACATGAACTAGTTCTTTTAAGAAATATGACTAATCTTAATGGTTTGAAGTTAAATGCTGGCGAAGTTGTACAAGATATAATAATAAACAAAATTGTCTGGCGAGTTCCACATGTTAAAGTATCAGATCGCGAAAGAATTAATTTGTTGAAACACTTAGAAAGAGACTGAGCAATAATATGTAAGCATTGTTCCATAATTATGTATGAATATTAACCTAATATAATGTCATTTCATCAAATAATTGTGTTAAAAGCTATATTGTAAAATAAAGTTAATTTTAATAACTAGGTATTTGATTAAGTTAATTATTTAAATCACTTAAAAGTAATGCACTTGACTCGGAACCGCTCGTTACCGCGTTATTTGAAGCGCCTCTGGTGGCCTGACTAGCTGTTCGGTGCATAGTAACCAAACACTGATGACGTACATAGGCGCGTGCGCCGATGTACCTAAGTCATAGGTGGCCGCGTAGCGGCTCACCGGTGCATTTGGGGAAACAGTCGCGATAGGGTGCATTCGAACATTCATTAACATTTTAACATTAATCCTTACTTGTAGATCTTATCTTTAATTGTTACTATTGTGTTAGTTAACAATAAACAATATTATATACTTTCTTTCGGACTTTTAACAATCACCTGCAACCCCGCACCTCTATATGGTCCTTCGATCTTGGACCTCGCGCGTTGTCTCAGAACATTTTCTTGTAAGGCGGGTGAGGTGAACGAACTAGTGAACATTAACAGTGATTGTTAACGTGTGAGGATTGCAGTGATCAAACCGAAGGTCAACATTTACCAACATTCGCTGCGTTCCGGTAACCCTGAGCACGGCAACAACATCTATAACGAAGACCTGCAATTAAGATCTTCCCTTTTCTTAACCGAACAACAAAAACATGATGGCAGAAACATTGTTCAAGCAACAGCTAGAAATCGAACAGCGTATCATACGGTTAAGGGAGAATTTTAAGAAGGATGGTGCAGAGAGGAAGTCTAAAATTGATTATTTTAAAAATCGTTCCGATCAATTTAATGTACTATGGACGGAATTTATGATTAATCATGAGAGGTTAAATTTGGAGGAAAAGAAAGACCATGAGTACTTTGTGACCAATTGTTACGAAAGGACTAGAGAAGTATACGAGGATGTGACTAGTTTAATATACACAGGATATTCGAAGCTAATGGCGACCTCAACTGGTCTGCCAGGAGCATTTGGTGGACACTCCAGTAAAACTGATGAGTTTCGAGACCTGCTACAGGAAGAGGAACAGGGGTTTTATGACACGGCGGCCAGTCCACGGCAGAATGTAAGCAATCATCCACCCAAAACGGAGCAAACTATCAGCCAAAATCAAGGTTCGAACAGTAAGCTAAACGAAATGTACCGCAAACAGTGGGTTAACATCAAAGCATTTTTGCGCACTGTATCGAAAATTGACATTGATCTGCTAACAGAGAAGTGGGAATTAGATGACACACTTAAAACATTAGAATCCCGGTGGGCAGTGATAGATTCCTTGCATTGGGAGATTGAAAGTGAAACAACATCGATAGATTTGAAGTATAAGTCAACGTTCAACAGTCAAGAAAAAACATTTGGCAACTTAAAAAAGGAAATGAACAAGAAGATTTGGTCAGCCGCGCACAGAGAGACGTCCACGCCCAAACTGGATATACCCGTTTTTCATGGAAATTATAATGCTTGGGTTTCCTTCAAGGATTTATTTAATGAGTCTATACACAAAAATACAACATTATCGAACGATCAAAAAATGCAGTTTTTAAAAAGTAAGGTAAAAGGGGAAGCCGAGAGACTTATTCAACATCTCCAAATAAACTCTGATAACTACTTAGTATGTTGGGAGATATTAAACAACCGCTATAACAACACTAAACTTATTTTTACGTCTCATATGAATACCTTGTTTGGTCTGTCTAACATGCAACAACAGTCGTTGGGTCAAATAAAGAAGATGTACGACACTACGGTTGAATGTCTACATGCCATAAAAAACTTAGGCGTAGACATAAGTACCTGGGATCCTATACTTGTCCATATTTTGTCGCAAAAATTGGACACCGAAACACATAAGGACTACATTGAGTCCTTGAAAAACGCAAGGGAGTTGCCAATTTTACAAGAGTTTTTGAACTTTATGGAGAGCAAATGCACCAGCCTTGAATCATCTCGGCGTAAACAAGACCCTATGCCCACGAAAACCTACCCTTCAGCACCAAACCAACATCAACATCAAGCCGTTCGAAGAACAGTCCAGAATTTCAACAATCGTAATAATTATAATGGACAAATTATCAACAGCCAAGGAGTTAGTCGCAACAACGCGCATCCGCCAGTTGCGAAATCATTGCACGTGTCCGGGTTCAAATGTCCACTTTGTGAAAACCTACACGGAATTTACAATTGCAAGTTCTTTTTGCAAATGCCGGCTGAAAATCGATATGAAACAATTAATCGCTTGGCTCTTTGCGTTAATTGCTTATTTACACATAACGGAAATGCTTGTATTTCAACAAAATCATGTCACAAATGCGGTGGTCAGCATAACACGCTCATTCACGAAGCCTGTATTAGACCGAAACCGACACCTGGACAGTCAACATTGACGTCATCCAATAACACAGCTGGTTCAAAACAAGTAAATGCATCGCACGTGTCACTAAATGATTTTTCAGAGATACTGTTAGCTACGGCTCTTCTAAACGTTAAGGCCGTGGATGGCTCATCTCATACATTAAGAGCCTTAATTGATCAGGGCTCCCATATTTCATTAATAACAGAACAGACAGCACAGGTTCTTAACTTAAAGAGAGAAAAATGTCAGGGCGTTATTTACGGAGTGGGTCAGAAGGAAAACAACTGTAAAGGAAAACTCAACATTACTTGGTCTTCTATGTATAATAACTATACCTTTACAGTGGAAGTAATAATAATTAACAATCTAATTAAAAATTTACCCAATAAAACATTCGCAAAACCATCATGGCTAGTTACACAAAATATAAATTTAGCCGACCCAGAATTTTACACAAGCCGCCCCATAGATTTACTTCTCGGGGCAGACATTTACAAAAACATTCTTCTGAGTGGAATGATCAAAACCGAAGATGCGTCACAACCTATGGCGCAACAAACACAACTTGGATGGTAATTATGTGGAAGCGCAAAAACTTATCATTGTAACGTTGTGATAAACAAGTTAGAGGATATAAAGAGGTTCTGGGAAGTAGAAGAAATTGCAGATGAAGGAGAGCTTTTTTCTCAAGAAGAGTTAACGTGTATACAACACTTCAATGAAACTACTAAGAGAAACTCATATGGAAGATATGTAGTCAGCTTACCGATGAAACCTAATTTTCAAACAGAACTTGGCCAATCAAAAACAAAAGCGATAGCTCAATTCAGAAACACGGAAAGAAAACTTGAGAGACAGGAAAAATTAGCCCAAGCGTACAAAACATTCATGAAGGAATATTGTGACTTAAAACACATGATACCAGCGAAATGTAATTCGACACCTGATCTTCCTGATTGCTACTTACCACACCATGGCATAGAACGCTTAGAATCAAGCACTTCAAAATACAGGCTTGTGTTTAATGGATCGGCTAAAACATCAACAGGACGATCATTAAATGACTTAATGTACGCAGGACCCAATTTGCAACAGGACCTCCAGTCCTTATTACTTGAGTGGAGGCAATACCAGCATGTTTTCACTGCGGACATTGAAAAAATGTACCGGCAAATATTAGTCAATGAAACAGATCAACAACTACAGAAGGTCATTTGGAGAGAGAGTCCGGATCAGCCTTTACAATCATACCAACTAACAACAGTAACCTATGGCACAAAATCAGCACCCTTTTTAGCCATGATGACATTACGCAGGCTGGCCGCAGACGAGCGGTCAAAATACCCTCACGCAGCAACAGTAGTTAAAGTGTCATTCTATATGGATGATTTGGTCCATGGAACTTACACCATTGATCAGGCTAAAAAACTAATTTACGAATTAAACGAATTATTAAAATCAGGAGGTTTTCATCTACGAAAATGGTCGGCAAACAATGAGGAAGTATTAGGAAATATAAACAGACAACAAACTAAAGACGAAACGGTGTTTAATTTCAAAACAGATAACATATCAAAAACATTGGGATTGTGTTGGAACCCATGCGATGACAATTTTACATTTAAATGCAACATTGATAAACAAACATCAAAACCAACCAAACGACATCTCTTATCTGAAATTTCTAAACTTTTCGACCCGTTGGGTTGGCTAGCGCCAGTAAATACGAAATTAAAAATAATATTTCAGAGAGTATGGAAACAGAACACGCACTGGGACGAATTAGTATCAGATGACATTAATGAGATGTGGTCCAAAGTACAAGCGGAATTACATCGTATCAATGAGTGTCAAATACCAAGATGGATTGGATCAGGTGAACACGACGTCATCGAACTCCACGGCTTCTGCGACGCTTCCCTGGAAGCCTACGCAGCCGTGGTGTGTGCGAGAGTGAAAAGCAAAAAATCAGTAGTTCTAATCGCTGCAAAGTCGAAACTTATACCACACAAGAAAACACTTACGCTACCTAAACTTGAATTTACTTTCGAAGCTTATTAACAAAATAAAACAATCTTTAAATCAACATAACATTATGATGTTTGGTTGGACAGACTCGAAGATAGTTCTAGGTTGGTTACAAAGTAACTCGAGTTGCTGGAAACCCTTCGTTGCCAACCGAGTAAAACAGATACAAGATGTGATGCCCGAAGATTAATGGCGATATGTGAAATCTGCTGAGAACCCCGCGGATGCTGCAAGCAGAGGGCAGACGGTACCCCAGATGCTAGAACACTCGCTGTGGTGGAACAGCACCCAGTGGCTACCAACCTTCGTACCTGAAACTAAAAAAGAAACATATAAAACAAACGAGGAAGAGAAAAAACATTTATCATGTAATACAGCGCAAATTAATTATAGATAATTTATTACAAAAACATAGCTCATTTGCCAAAGTACAGCGCATCGTGACATGGCTACTGCGTGCGTTGAACCTGCAGCGTAGTAACTTACCTACGTATCTCACCTTACACGAGCTGGAAAAAGCAAAGTTAATCATAATTAAACATGTACAAATGGATGAATTTAGAACGGAAATAAATCACTTACGTAAACAGGGTAGATTGGAGGTGAAAAGTAAATTTTTAGAATTGAAACCTTTTATTGACGGTCAAAACGTCTTACGTGTTGGAGGCCGTTTAGAAAAAGCAAACATTTCAAGTGAAATGAAACATTCAAAAAATATTCCTAAAGAATCCCGACTAGCTCGTTTGTTAATCGAGCAAGCCCACCAACAAACTTTTCACGGAGGTGCCCGTGTAACCATGGCAAAGCTGAGAGAAGAATATTGGATTACGGGAGGTAACAACGCGGTGAAGAAGATCATAAGGAGTTGCGTAACAAGCCGTAGAAATGAAGGAAAAACAGAAAAGCAATTGATGGGAGATCTGCCAGCTGCCCGTGTCAACCCAGCCACCCCCTTCTTCCACGCCGGGGTAGATTACACTGGATTTGTAGATGTTAAAGCCAACAAGAGACGGGGAATCAAAACACTTAAAGGCTACATTGCTATTTTCATTTGCATGGTGACAAAAGCCACGCACCTGGAATTAGTAACTGACTTAACAAGTTCTGCGTTCCTTGCCGCGCTGAGAAGAATGGCTGCGAGAAGGGGCACTCCTCGTCACATATATAGCGACAGTGGAACGAACTTTGTCGGAGCAAACAGGGCATTACGCAGGAAATCACTGAGATGAAGATAGAATGGCATTTTAATGCTCCCGCCTGGCCAAGTGCTGGAGGACTGTGGGAAAGAGCAGTTTGCAGCTTAAAACACCACCTGAGAAGAGTTATAGGTGAACAAAAATTAACATTTGAAGAATACACGACGATCTTAGCCCAGCTGGAAGCCTGCCTCAATTCGCGCCCACTGTGTTCATTATCTGAAAACATAGATGACATAGATTTTCTTACGCCAGCTCATTTTCTAACAGGGAGGTCAGGAGTTACAATAATTGAAACAGAGGAGGATGCTAGAACAAGATGGTACTTAACACAAAAAATATTTACAGATATCTAGAAGAAATGGAAAACGGAATATTTGAGCCAATTAACATCTAGAAAAAATGGCAGAACCCACAGCAAAACCTGAAAATAAACGATGTAGTGATTATACAAGAAGAATATTTACCTCCAGGAAAATGGACGCTAGGCCGAGTGGTCGATACTCATCCTGGTACCGACGGGTACGTCAGAGTGGTGACATTGAAAACGAAAAATGGCTTGATGAAGAGACCAGTACTAAAATTATCGCTTTTACCTATCCATACATACAAGGATCAAACAGAAGTGAATCAAAATCCCAACGATAAACAAATACAGGAGCCCTCGCAAAGTAGAAGTAGAAGAACATGTACAGCCAACAAAACAACATTTACATCAGTAACATTGACTCTACTTTATTTTCTAACATTATTTACAACAGTCTTTGGAGCAGTAACGATCACAGAGTTAAACAAAACCCAAGCATTCTACTTTGATTCAGTAGCAAACATGCAACTTGAGAAGGATAAATGGACCCTCGTTGTATACTACGACATGGCACCATACTGGGAGGGAACGACAGCATATGAAAAAATATACAATTATCTCGAAAGTACGTGCAATAACAAACTAATTGAAAACCATCAATGTAACATAATACTGCCGCAACTCAATCATAAGTACCTCGAGCTACAATACTACGATCAGCTGTTGTTGAGTCAACATTTTAGCGCGCACGCCAGACAGCGTCGTGGCCTTATCGACGGCGTGGGCTATATCGCAAACAGTATTTTCGTCGTATTAGATCAACGTTTCGCAGAAAAATACGCCAAAGACATACAACTGATACGTCAGAATCAAGTACATCTGAATAATTTGTGGAAAAATCAAACGTCTGTAGTGGAATCGGAGTATAATTTATTAAAAAGAACAGCAAATATTATAGCAAAACAACACAAAAGTATAAATAAGCATTTTTATAGTTTGGATCGAACAGTGGCAATTTTAGAAAAACAAATTAATCAGGTGACAGTTACAGAAGATTTTACACTGTCAGCATTAACAGCATAATATGTTACAAACATTGAAAGATGTACAAGAAACCCTATTGGACACTACCACCGATATCTATCAAGGACACTTCAACCTGCATTTATTGACTCCTACGCAATTACGAACCGAGCTGAACATAATTTCTGGATTATTAGCCTCAGATATCACTCTTCCCATTAGCAACATACAAACCGATGTGCAAAATATCTATAAACTATTGAAAGTAAAAGCAAGAATGACTAAAGAATATTTCATATTTGAAATATTGATCCCACTAATTAGCACAGATGCATACAATTTGTATAACATTATCCCAATACCGCAGAGAGCTGGCAGTAACATAGTTAACATTACACCTATTTCAAGATTTATCCCAATTAATCTGAAGAAAGATTCTTATTTAACTGTTTTTCAAGGAGATCTTAATAACTGCTTATCAAGGGACACATCTACGTTGATATGCAGCATACATAGTCCGGTCTACAAAATGAAAAATGATCAGGATTTGTGCATAATAGATGAACAATTAAAACATTGTCAGACAAGCATCGCCGCAGGTCACAACAAGTGGTACAGTCTATCGCAACCGAACACATACTTGTACATATGTTGGACTCAGTGTCAAATTCGAAGTATTTGCAAGGATCTTGTTACGGCGCATCAGCTGACTGGGCCGAGCTTGATAAACATAGACGGCGATTGCATAATTAAAACAGAAAATTTTACCGTATTCGGTCGAAAGAATGAAAAAAGTGACATCATATACATAACTGTAACCTAACTGTACCAAACATCCCTTTAGAAAACTTTACCAATATCTTGAACGATCAATTATCCAGAGAAATAGAAAGGAAAATAAAATCTCTTAAGGAAACTGAAGCCGCTTCTGATGACTTAACTATTGTATCCTACCATGACATTCATCAGTACTCCTTGATATATGGGATACTAGCAGTAGCCGTATTGGTAGGAATTATCATCGTGTACCGACGAGTGCGACGTAGTCGGAGTGCTCCAGTCACGGTGGCGGCGCCGGAGTCCGAGGCGGCTGCGCCGGCGCCGCCCCGCGCCGGTGCGTGCCCGCCAGCATGTACGACGTGAGTGAAAGTTGTTGCTATGGGTTGGGCGACCATTGCGCATCCAGTTGCAGTGTAGACTGATCCCGCATTCATCATCGATGCCTCGTCCGGTAGCAATGGGTCGATATAGGTACTTAATTATAGGTGCATAATAACTGTATGCGCGCGCTAGAAGTTGTTTTAATTTGTTAGCCGTAATAATTTTATATTTAAACTGTAGATACCCACACTCCTATTTTTTTATTCATTATAATAATTTAATAGTATGTATCTCATTATGTATCTCAGTATGTACCTCAGTATGTATCTCATTATTATTTGATATTTTCTTCTTAGTAGATATATATACCCACATTACACATACACGTTAGGTACACAAAATACACTAGACAAGCGTCCGTGGCACTCATTCAGCTGGTCTCACTGAAAACCAGCGTCATGGCCTTTGTCTGGGCTGTGACATAAGCTGAGTGAGGGCCATTTATACTAGACGTCATAACACATCATTATATTCATTTGGCACTGTCTGGACATGATTGAATATAGTTTTGGTTTTTTTTTTTTCCTTTTGTTTTATTTTTATGTATTTTTGATTGTTTTATGTTTTGTTTTCTGTTTGTACCAAATTGTGTTCTGTTTATAATTGCTATATGTTCTGTGTTGTGATGTCTATAATAATAAATATTTTCTTTCTTCTTTCTTTCTTTCTTTCTGAAACGCAGTGTGCTAGTGCGCGAGTGCGTAAGGTTAATAGTGAGAGTGAGTTAAAAGTCTTAAAGCCAGTGTATGTGCCTAGAAAATTACTTTTCAGTGACGAGTGAATAAGAAGTGTAGTTATAAGGTTATTTTTAAATCATTATCATTATATTTTAACATTGTTTTAACACTATCATTTGGTAATAAGACAAATTGTTTATCACCCTGTATCATTGACTAACTTTCATCAAACTATATCATTTCACTTCATCTCGACTTTTCCTGCCCGGCAATATGTTCGGTGCATAGTAACCAAACACTGATGACGTACATAGGCGCGTGCGCCGATGTATCTAAGAGGTGGCCGCGTGGCGGCTCACCAGTGCATTTGGGGAATCAGTCGCGATCGAGTGCATTCGAACATTCATTAACACTTTAACATTAATCCTTACTTGTAGATCTTATCTTTAATTGTTACTACTGTGTTAGTTAACAATAAACAATATTATATACTTTCTTCCGGACTTTTAACAATCACCTGAAACACCGCAACTCTACACTAGTAAACTAAAAATAGCGCGATAACCGAGCTTACAAGTGGCCGATGCCGAGTCGAGAGCTCATTCTAAATTCAGCTTCGAAGCAGTCGACTTGTAATAGCAAGACTATGTTAGATAGATAGATAGATATACTTTATTGCACAAAAAAAAAACACAACTTTAAAATCTAAGCATTACAGAAACTTAATTTTACAATTTCGGCGGTCTTATCGCTGGAAGCGATTTCTACCAGACAACCTTTAGGCAAAGGACATTTGATAGTAGAGGAGGGGTAGGTGGTGCAATATTGAAAAAGTAAAATAAGAGTGAACTGTATATATATATATTAAAATATTTATAATGCTAATACATAAATAAACACAATATTATATACTAATAAATAAATATGTTATGCTTGCGTAAGGTTTATTCTGTTTTCTGTAGTATTATTGGTAACTTATTACCTAAATATAATTAAATTAAATGTTAAACTCAAATATAAATTAAGTAATAAATATAAATCATATTAAATAAATTATTAAACCTAAAATTAATTGGGGACTTACGATTTTAAAAAATGGCAACACTCGGAAGTCAAGACGGAAAAGACGGCAGCTTGACTCGTCTCAGTCGTCGATGAGCAGTCAAAGTGATTAGACGTTGAAAATAATAAGTGTAAGACCCTAAAGAGTGCAAAGTAAAATATAGTGCGTTAAACCATCCTGAGGAAGTTTTATTGAAGCTCCAAATTTCACACTTCAGAAGTGGGATTACCGCGTAAGTAAACAGCCAAAATTATACCTTTAGCTTTCAATTTTAACCGTTTGTAATCCACAACAGTTTGCGAGTAAACTCTTAAAATTTCTGAACGCAAAATCTATTTTTAGCCGTAAGGTCAGATTCGGCCATGCTCTTTTTACAATAACAAAACTAGTCTGTTATTGGGATTACGTTCAAACTTTTTCACCTAGGATTGTAAACGGTCACAGATCGCTTGAGTAGGTAAATATATTTAATGTGTTTAGGTTCTGTTAGTTAAGTAAGTTAAGTTCAGGGTTCGATTCCCGGGTCGAACAAAAAGTACCTATTTTTTCGAAGCATTTGAACGTAGCTTGGGTTTCTGCCCATCCCCATTAGCAAGCGTAGGGATTGATCTTAATTCCATGTGGGTAATTTCTCGATTTCTACGAGTATAGCAGAGGCCTATGCCCTGCGGTGGGACAAGAGATAAAGTGATACTTTCCCTTTAGTTTCTTTTTTCTTTTCTCTCAATTTGACTGCATGTGATAGATTGATGGTGTTGAGGTTTTTAAGATACACAAAGCAGAATGAATTAATAAGAACATTAGCTAACAATTATTTATTGTGTTAAATAAAATGTTACTTAAATTTTAAAGATCATTAGCGCACCTATTAGCGCTTATGTAGATAAATAATGAAAGGTCCCTTTTCTTTTTTTCATCTTAAATCTATTCTATATTCTAGTGACAGAAGCTGATTTAAAACTATTTTTCCTTCTTATGGTGACTATTTAGCGACGATATTGATGCATTATTTTTGTTTTTTTTTCCCGAGGTGCGGAATGGAGAGGAGTAGTCGTGAGCGAGGTCTTCATCATAGACTGAGGACGCCACGTCGAAGCAGTAGCCGTTCCCGGAGTCGCAGCCACCACAGCAACCGCAGCCATAGCCGCCATGTACAGCCGCCACTACCTCGGGCTTCTGACGAAGCGAGGAGAGGTCAGCCTGAGGATGAACATGGTTCTGCAAGACCGAGTAGGCCACGCAGCAGGCATGAGAGCTGTAGTCGTCGGCGCAGTAGAAGCCTACGCGAGCGCGAGGAGCAACTAGAGCGTGAGAGGGAGCGCCTGCGCCAGCTGGAACACATATTACAACAAGACCGCGACTTGGAGCTTAGAGCGCGGTGCAACGAGCACCATGGGGAACGCACATCAACTCAACACCGTGCGAACCCTGAACAACGGGACCCTCAACCGAGCAACGAGCATCGATGCGACGGTGGACGGCGATCAACAACGCGACCTGAAGGTCAACGGAGCCGCAACGCCAGTTCTGGGCGTCGTTCAAGGTCACGTACTCCATCATTATCTTCTAAAGACATTATTAAGATATTACAGTCGGTTAAGAATGGTTATGCGTCACAACCGGCAGAACAGGGTGCACATTCTTATGTAAATAAGCTTGATCACAAAAACATTTTGCCTGATTTTGATCCATCTAATAAAAATCAACGCATGGATGTATGGTTACTGTACGAGCCAACATCGTACATTTGTACATTCTGTATTTTCATACTCTTTGGCCAGCTGCGCCTGACCTAATTATTGCATTTTTATTTGTATGACATATCAATAATTCAGTGCTAATAAATCACTCGGCAGACACATACGCGTTTTCATTCACCCATCAGGGCCTTGATCTCCGTACGAGTTTGTCTGACAGGGTTGTGAGCACACGACCCAGACATTTTGGTCCTTCGAGCCGGATTACGAAGCTCGAACAGCATACGCAGCAACGGATCACATTGCGGGAAGCGGACAACCTAGCGAACCAACGAGCAACGTGGTGACGGCGCATCACAGCAGCATCGCCAAGGTGTCGATAATCGCATTGACAGCATAAGCCAAGTAAGACTGTTCCATTTATTTCTTCTCTTTGAGCATTAAAGATGGAAGCTTTAATACAGAAGCAACAAGACCTTATCACACTCATAGAGCAGGTTAATTCTAATTTCAAAAAGGATTCGAATGATAGGAAAACTAGAGAGTACATAGTTAAGAGATTAGAGAGGTTAGACAATCTCTGGTCGGAATTTCAGAACAATCACGATGACCTTCTTACATTTTCTGACAAATCTCACGAGTATTTTACGAGAGATATGTTGAAGCAGGTAAAAGAATATTATGTAGGCACTAGAGATTTGATTGCCAATTTCACTCCAAAAGAGTTTATCTCGGACACTAAAAATATACATATTTCTGAGAGTAATAATTCTACACCTAAGTTAAAGCAATTGATGAGTCAGCAAAAAACTAATTTCAAAGCCTTTTTACGGCAAATTCAATATTGTCTAGTGGATGAATTAGAAGAAAAATGGGAGTTGGAGGATGAATTGAAAAACATTCAGTCTCACTGGGAAATAATCGATAAATTGCATTGGCAAATAGATAATTTGCTAGAGGAATCAGATCCGGGATATGAACAGGAATATAATGAAAATGAGATTAAATTTAGGGACATAAAGAGACAGTTAAACCAAAAATTATCATCATCAGATCACTTGAAGAAATCTACGCCGAAAATAGACATCCCTACTTTTACGGGAAATTACAACCAATAGCCTACTTTTTATGATTTGTTCAAAGAAACTATCCATTTCAACGCAACGTTATCTAAATCTCAGAAAATGCAGCATCTCAAGAGTAAAGTTAAGGGTGAAGCCGAACGCCTCATACAACATTTACATATTTCGGCTGACAATTACACCACAGCTTGGGATATTCTTTGTCAACGTTATAACAATAAACAGTTACTATTCACAAAGCAAATCGAAGTATTTTTAAATCAACCAATAGTGCAAAAACAAACCGCATACGAGATAAGGAAATTACACGATATCAGTAAAGAATGCTTGCATGCCATTGATAATTTAGGCGTAGATACATATACTTGGGGACCACTTCTCACCCACTTATTGTGCAAGAAATTGGATTCCGATACTTATCGTGATTATCAAGAGTCAAGGAAAAATCCTAGAGAGTTAGCAGACTTAGAGGATTTTTTAACATTTTTAGAAACAAAATTTACAGCATTAGAACCTATTTCGAAGCAACAACAAAAAATAACGACACAAAAACAGTATAATTTGACAGGAAATAATGATAAAAATGAGTATAATAAATTAAATAAATCATATACTAACACTACAAAACAAGCATTTACACGAGCATATCATACAAATTATAAAATAAATAAATGTCCATTGTGCAATATTGATCACGCATTATACCAATGTAGGAAGTTTGAAAGTATGTCACCGGAGGTGAAACTTAATATGCTTGCAAAATATAAAATTTGCGACAATTGCCTATATCCACACGAATTAGGTATTTGCAAGTCCACAAAAAGATGCAAGTTTTGCAACGGTGCGCATAATATAACCGTTTTACACAACAATAAAACGATTATTATGAGCCGAGAGAAAACACAGCGTCGCCATAAAGTTCTTCCTGGCGAAGACTGCAATGACAACTCCGCGAAGTTCGCGCCTACTGGTGACACTAAGGTGACAGATGGGTTTTCGTTCCGAAATCAGTCACAAATGTGTAAAAACCGTAAGTACAGTATTAATTATAAGGTGAGTACATACTGCTTCTTCTTCATAAGCGACGCTGTGTTTTCTCTCGGCTCATAATAATCGTTTTATTGTTGTGTAAAACGGTTATATTATGAGCCTGTCGAAAACACAGCGTCGCTTATGAAGACGTGTTTGTTATCTGCTGGTGAACACAAGAACACACGCAATGTTGAGAATTTACTTTATATTTGTTAAAATAGACAGAAATCAACAATGAACTTTTTTCTTCAAGACTAAACTTTCAGTTCTATAAAAAATAGTATTAATAATAATAATAATCTCATAACATAACATAGACAGATCAGAACCCTATTGCGAATCCTGTAATAGAGCCTGATTAGATGATTAACATTAACAAAAAATAACCAACTTATGGCTGAAAAATTCTTAGGTTTAGATGCTTGAAAAATTATTGAATAAATTTTCGTTACTCGAATCGCGTAACTGTGTATCAATCTCTCGACAATAGTATTTTTTAAATGTGTTTTCACATCTCCAGTTACCCCTCTCTAGTATCTCTTCTAAGGGTCGGTTTTCGAGCCATGCCAGTGAAGCGACGGCTGGGCGGCAACTACCCGGGGTTGCATCAATTCCTGCATCTTTCAGCACTGAACGAATCCAGCCCCCAATTATTGTCTTAGAAGCTGCCTTGATCTCTCCGCGTACCGTTATAAATAGATCATTGATGTTTAAACTCTCCTCTCTTCTACTGTTGCTCATTTGTATGTAACGACGAATCCATGTGACAGGACAAATGGCTTCGATCAAATGCTTTCTTAATTCCCATCCTGACTGTCGCCTTAAGCCTTTATCGCTTTTAGATCCATATGAGGGCCACAGTCTGATAGTATCTCCTCTGTCTTGATATTGAGAATCAGAGACTTTTAACAAAGTAAGATCATGTAATCTTCTACCTGAAGCCAGGAGTAATATTGTAGCAGTTCTGCGAGCAGCTTCGAATAGTGTGTTATTTCCAGTGTTATTTATTAACCAATCAAAAACCTGTCTTGGGTCCCATATAGGACATTTATGTGTACTTGGTTTAGCATTTTGAATAGCTCTTAGGACACTTCTAACTAAAAAGTGGGAGAATATTTCTTCATTTTGGCCACAGTATGTGGAGATAGCTGATTTATGGACTAACATGGTTTTATAAGAGAGTCCCTCGGATAAAAAAGTATCAGCAAGAAATTTTGCCACGTCCTCAGGACTCGGGGCACCAGCATTTACATTATTCGTGGCACACCATGTAACCCATCTGTTTAATGCTGGTAAGTATGTATTTAATGTAGATTGCCTCCAGCACCCGCTTAGTAGGATCTTTTGTTCTTTACTCCAGTTAGCTATCATCTGCCCCCACCCCCAACCATCCAAACTTTTAGTGTTAACTGATCTAGGTACGGTGGAGGGCGACCCGAGGTCAGATCTATCAGGACTTCTTTGAGATCTTTGATTACCATTGGTGGATGTAGTGCTCTGGACTCCAGGTCTGCCTTCCAAAATGGGCGATCCCAGTCCGGTGTTACTAGGAGGTATTTTCCCTGTGCCTTGTTGAGGTGTGCTAAGACACGAGGTATTAAGCTGGGGGGGTGGGAATATCCATGCCAACTGATAATTCCAATCTTGACTGAAGGCGTCTGTGAAAACCGAGCCACGATCTCTTGAGTCTATTGAGACGTACCTTGGCACCACAGCGGATTGTTTTGAGGCAAACAGGTCTATGTTTGGGGTTCCTAGGAGCTGGAAAATCCTCGAGGTTGCTGGTGGTAGAAGGTGCCATTCTGGTATTGGTCGTTTTCGAGACAACCGATCTGCTATTAGGTTGTACCTTCCTGGAAGGTACTGAGCTGATAGTGTTACTTCCCACTGATCCAGCAGAATTAGCAGCTGATGGGTCAGAGCTAGGAGCCCTATCGACCGACCTATATCTCTTTGCGTATGTATGCAATCAGGGTCCGATTGTCTGACTGAAGGAGAACATGAGAACCTCTCAATTTCTGTGCATTGTTCTTTATTGCAGAGAATACTGCGTACATTTCTTTCTTGTTGCTGTGCCATCGCAGTTGGCGTTTGTTCCAGGAGCCTGCTATGGGTATTTGGTTTAATTGTGCTCCCCAGCCGATATCCGACGCATCTGTGCTTAGAAAGTGCTGTATTTTGGGTAGGTGAATTGGAACAGCGGGCGAGTTCATAGCTCCGAGCCACCATTTCATCGCCTTTAATGCCGCGTCTGAAATTGGAATGACCCTCCGAGGGTCGTTTTGGAATTTGCGAATTAACATTTGCATGTGACGGCAATGAAGACGTCCTCTTGCGACAGCCATGCAGGCAAAATTTAGGAGGCCTAAAAGTTGCTGTAACTGACGAAGCTTGCAGCTCTCCTGTTCTATCATTTTGCTTATGCGTCTTATGATGCTCAGGCGCTTTTTTATTGGCAGACACATGAGGTTCTCGTGCGTCTTCCATTGTAACCCTAGAAACTCTATGTTCTGAGTCGGCACGAGGGCAGATTTCTTGAAGTTGATTTGCCATCCCAGTGCTCTCAGGACTTCCACAGCCTCCGCGGCCTGGAGGGACAGAACAGTCCTGTCCTGATGAGCTAGGAGGAAGTCGTCTAGGTAGACTAGAACCCGAAAACCTCTCTTGCGTAGGATCTCCGCGACCCAGCAAGTGATGGCGGCAAATAACCTCGGAGCTGACGCAAGTCCGAATGGAAGGCAAGTCATCTGCAAGACCTCCCCCAAATAACTCAACCTTAGGAAGGGCCTGTGAGGCTGAGCTATTGGCACGTGAAAATAGGCCTGTAACAGGTCGATTTTTATCAGCCAATCGTCCTGTTGTAAGAATTCCGGTACAGATGTTTGTGAGATCAGGTGAAATGGTCTTGTTGCTACGAATCTGTTCAAGCCTCTTAAGTCGATTATGGGTCTCATGCTCCCATCGCTCTTTTCCCTGAGAAACATCCTTGAGAAGTAGCTTGGTGTTATATTGGTTGGAGTTTCTATAATTTTCAATTTTTTTAATTCTTGAATTTGTATTGACATCTGGGCCGATGGTTTGGTAGCAAACTTGTGAATCACTCCCGTGGATGGGTAAACAAGGGGAGTTTTTTTTATAAAGGGAATTCGAGATGCAGTTACAGCTCTCATAATAAATTGGTTGGCTCCGAGCTCCATCCACTTCTTTTGATAATCCACTAAGCAACCCCCTCTGAACTCCATCTGGTAGTCATTTAGCTTGACTTCTTGGTGTTCCTTCAGATTGGGGACGAAAAGTAGACTTCTTCCCCTGGTCCTTTCCTTGTTTGTCATAATTTTTTGAGTTCCTTGGGTATTTAAATCTCTTTGGATTATATGTTGAAGTTGATTGCCCGGGTTCCCCCCGTTTCCTCTTTGATGGAAACTTAGGTTCTTTAGGAAGTGCAGGGTTTAACCATGTTTGGGGGCCCCCCAATGATTGTATTAAAGGCTGTAATTTTTCCTTATCAAAGAGATGTTCAACGCTTGGTGGAATATTCCGGAGCGCTGCCTGAATAGGTCTGTTTGAGATTTGCTTCAGTATCCTTTCCCGCCTTGTTTCTACACATTCAGCTCTTTTCCCACAAATTAATTGTAGTGTTTCCTCTATGTTTTTATATGTATCTGAATTACTGCCGAAGCTGTCAGAAACTTTTTCGAATAAATTTTGTGCATTTAAATCCTGGGGAGATTGAAAAGCCCAGTCTACGATGTTTTGTAGTCCAGATCTTAATAGCTCTCTTTGTTCTAATACTGCATTTGATAATGCAGCTACTACAGCCTCAGTTCCAGCCAAGAAATCCTTCTCCTTATTAAGGTGACAAAGTTCATCATTCAACTTTAATTCTACAAAGGCAGGTGTTGCAGCGAATGTTTGCAGTGACTTGGAGTAT
>JADPWL010002606.1:0-14856 GCA_019059595.1 Marasmia exigua | reverse complement strand
ATTATTCCCTTATTGTTAACCTCGAATGAAAAAAGGCTTCCGTCCTTCACTATTAGTAGGCAAGTACATTAGGGGAATAGGATCTTGTTACTCAATAAATATTATTAGAATTTCTTTACCCCAAGCGTTATCCGAGATTTACGATCTGTTTTCAGGAATAATCGCAACCAGTTTGTATTTATTAGTCGTGATTGCTTGTTGGGGATTGCGAGGGAAAGCTTGGAGATGGTCTTTTTTTATTTGTGATTGCATCTGACCATAATTAGGTCAAGAGGTCAAATAGGGGTTCTTTGCTTTTGAATTTGCCTCAATTTTAACTTTATGGTTATATCTTTATGTGCATGTGGTAAAAATGCTTGTTGTTTATTTTCCAAGTAGTACTAAAGTATCAGCCTATATACTGTCCCACTGCAGGGCAAAGGCCTCAGAAATCAAGTCATAGCTACTATGATGGGATTAGGCTTAATCACCACGCTTGCCTAATGTGGATTGGTGATCACAAACCCGAGCTATGTTAGAAAAATTCGAAAATTACTTTACGCTCGAACCGGGAATCGAACCCAGGACCCCGGGATCACAGCCCGGTACTTAAACCACTAAACCAACAGGGCCTTTTCCAAACCAGTACTTTAACCTCTCAATATTAGTTCTGAAAAAATTTATATGTTATATTATTAATGCTCTTTAAACTAGTATCAATTAAACAGCCGAAATATAAATACTTTCGCCCAAAAGTTACACATATTTTGTGTAATCTATTGAAGTATTTAAAACCATGTTTTATGTAAGTACGTAGCACTATTTAATATGTATATGCTGTTTATGAAACTTCCGATATTCCAAAAGCATTAGGTCCGATTCCTACAATCGGCCAAACCCTTACTTACCTTACCTTACCTTAATTCTATGCCTGCCAAATAGCCTGTTAGATACTAATAGCGATTTACCGGATTGTACAATGCCTACCACCACCACTACTACTAGTACTAAGAATACAAACAATAATGTACTAGTATTCTCTGATTCAACAGGAGTTGGCTATGGTCCCCTTTTGCACAAGCAACTCAATTGTAAAACAATGAACTATTGTTTGCCAAATGCATCGCTTACCAAAATAATAGATAGCATACTTAGTTGTAATTATAATAAGGACTCTATCATTATATTAATGATGGGGAATGGGCTAGATTCAAGTAAGAAAGACATTATTAAAGGATTTTCGCTCTTAAAAGAGATTGCTGTAAAGAAAATTGTTGTTTGTGCCTTCCCATTTTCTAGGCACTATTTACCAGAAAAAAATAACAGTACTCACATATTGAATACTACATTATTTAATTTAGTGACTAGTCATAGCGACAACTTTGTGTTTTTTGACACAAATAAATTTATTAATTTTAAGTTTATAGTGACTGGCAAAACATTTTATTTGCCTTATAATGTAAAAAAAGGACTGGCTACTTTGTTAGCATTTAATATAAATAATATATTTAGGCAGACTTTGGAAAATATTCCAAGCAATTTAAATTTAAGTTTAAGACAATAGAGGACGCCTCTAGCAACATATTGACCAAGCAGGATCTTAATATCTTAAATATTATTCACCAGAATATACAGGGGCTTCCTGGTAAAGAATTAGAGCTAGAATTATTTTTACAAGAAATGAATGTTGATATACTATGTCTCACTGAACATTGGTTAAATCAACATCAATTAATTGTTAGTATTAATGATTACAAAGTTATCAGTTCGTTCACGAGAGACTCAGCAATAAGAGGAGGGTCACTCATTTTGTTAAAAAATTCTCTTAAATGTAAACAACGTAAAGACATTGAGTCACTATCTATAGAACGAAACTATTGAAATTTCGTGTGCAGAGCTGGAGCAGCATATCATTGTCTGCGTGTACAGACCCCCTTCTGCAATTTATGACTCATTTGAGACTAGCATGGAAGAAGTCTTGAGAAAAGTTTGTGCAAAAAGTAAAAGTTATTGTGTGCGGTGACTTTAATATTAACATCCTAGAGGATTCACAGAACTCTATTAGGTTTCTGAATCTTTTTAAGTCTTTCAATTTACACCACCTTTTCAACGAACCTACAAGAGTCACCTCCACTTCAGCTACGTGTTTGGACAACATATTCTGTAATTGTAATGTAGGGGAAAAATCCATAATAAATTTTATAAACTCTGATCACAGTGGTCAGATGGCTGTTATCGACTGTCATCGAAATGTTCCGTCTACTAGTTTCACATGTAGGCCCATTACTAAGGGGCGTGTAAAAAAGTTCAAGAAGAATATTTGTAATAAAATATCCTCAATTCCATGTATTGAAAATAGTGTTGATGAATTATATGAAAGCCTTTTCGAAATTGTTGAAAAGGAATTTAATGGCATCTTCACAAAGAAGACCATTAAAAATAATACTAAAAATCAATTTAGTGACTGTGGCCCAGTCAGGTATATACATAAGCAGAAGAAAATTGTTTGAATTATATGACATTAAGGCTAATTCATGTGATCATACAGTAATAGAATATGTAAAAAACTATTCTAAATGCTTCAAGAAAGTATGCGCTGTTGCTAAATCAAACTACATTAAAAACAAAATAAGTAAAGCCACTAACAAAATTAAAATCACATGGAATATCATAAACAAAGAGACTTGTAAAAACAAAACACAAGAACACAAGGTCTCTCTAAAAATCAATGGTAAACAACTTGACTCTGATGCTGATGTGGCAAATGCATTTGAGTCTTTTTTCACTAATATACCAGTGACAACGACAAGTACATTAAACTCAAGTTCACATCTTGCTGTCTCCTTGCTAAAAGCAAAAGTTGACAAATGTAAAACACCTTTCAGATTTACCCATGTAACACCTGAGATAATAGTAAAAACTTTTAAAGATCTAAATATAAAAAAAACTGAAGATCTTTGGGGAATATCCGTAGACATTTTAAAAAATATAATACTGCATATCGCACCCCATTTGTCAATGATATTCAACAGATGTGTTGACGAAGGCCAATTTCCTAACTTAATGAAGTATAGCAAAATCATACCGTTATTCTAATCAGGTGATAAAAGTAATCCTTCTAACTTTAGGCCTATTTCTATATTACCAGCACTGAGTAAGATTTTTGAAAAAGTTATATTCGTTCAGTTGCTGTCTCATTTTAAAGTTAACGACCTGCTTCATAATAAACAATTTGGGTTCACTAAAGGTAAGTCAACAACTGATGCAGGAGTTGCACTTATCAAGCATATTTTTGATGCATGGGAAAACAAGCAGGATGCTGTTGGAGTATTTTGTGACCTATCGAAAGCATTTGATTGCGTTACGCACCAAACATTGTTGTTAAAATTAGCTCATTATGGTGTGTCCAAGATTTCACTAAGTTTGATAAATTCTTACTTGTCTGATAGAATTCAGAAAGTAAACATTAATGGGACATATTCTTCAGGCACTCCTCTATTGATGGGAGTGCCCCAAGGATCGATATTGGGGCCTCTGCTTTTCCTGATATATATATAAATGACCTTCCTTACTTTACACAAGACCTTTGTGAGGTAGTGCTATTTGCTGATGACACTTCCTTGATCTTTAATGTTGACCGAAGAAAAAGTACGTTTGACGATGTAAATGACACTCTGTCACAAGTTCTCCATTGGTTTACCACTAACAACTTACTTCTTAATGCTAAGAAAACTAAATGTGTAAAATTCACAATGCCCAATGTAAGACAGGTCAATACTAACATCACTATGAATAATGAACGTATTGAAGTCATTGATACAACAGTTTTCCTTGGCATTACCATGGATGCCAAATTACAATGGGGACCCCACGTCGCAGCCTTGGCGGGAAGACTTAGTTCCGCCGCGTATGCGGTTAAGAAGATTAGACATCTGACCGATATTGGAACCGCGAGATTGGTTTATTTTAGTTATTTTCATAGTGTAATGTCTTATGGTCTCTTGTTGTGGGGGTCTGCTGCTGATATACAGACTATATTTGTATTGCAGAAGAGGGCCATCCGCTCCATATACAACCTTAGACCTCGCGATTCGCTAAAAGAATTATTTAAGAGCATTAACATCTTAACCATAGCTTCTCAATACATTTTAGACTGTATTTTGTACGTGCGAAAGAACATGGATATTTTTTCGAAAAAATCTGATTGTCATGGTTTTAACACTAGAAATAAACACAAGCTCGCGATTCCAAATCTGAAACTTCAAAAAATTAATAATTCATTTGTTGGTCCAAAATGTTATTGAGTTACCAACGCATAAATTTAAATCTCACGTGAAAGCCTGTTTAATGAGTAAAGGATACTATAAAATTGTAGACTACTTAAATGATAAGGATTCATGGACATAATGACCTCCATGCTTGCACACTTGTAACATTTTCATATATATTAACAAAAATCATTAATATTATATAATTACTGAATTTTAATAAATTAGGCTTAGCAGCATTTATTACTGTATAAAATTGATTTATATTGATTATTCAATAATTGACAAGATGCTAACCACCTACTATTGTACACCTCGTCCTGCAGTTTATTAGTATTAGATTAAGTAACTACTACTCTTTGTGACCTATGAGGAGAACCTAAGTAGTCATGCTCACTCAAATGTCTCTGAGGTGGTGGCGTTATGTGGCGGGTCATTACATTCCCTCTAATATGGTTGAGTGAAATGATGGCTGACACATACGTCATACTTGTGAACAGGTGCCACCTTTGGGGACTGGTCCGCTTCGGTTTACCTCATATTTAGCTTTTAATTTGCTTCATTCTATTTTGTGTTGCATTAGACTGTATGACTTGGTATGAAGATAATAAACCATTGTAAAAAAGTTGGCGATTAAAAAGAGTAACTGGCGAGTTTCTTGCCGGATCTTCTCGACCAGAAACAACTTTCCGAGCCGGTGGTAGAATCGCATTATGTTTATTTATTTCTTTAGTATATTTTATGTATCAACATATATATGTCTTAACATGTAAATTATACATAAGGACTTATAAATAGTTTTAAGTCATTCAAATGTATGACGATTTGTAAGTGCTGTGTACAAGCCTATGCAAATAAAGAATTATTTGAATTGAATTGAATATGGCCAAAACAGATTTATAATTTCGTTGACAACTTAGCTCACGTGAAGTATGACAGTAGGTATATTCAATCATCATTATCATTTCAGGCAATAAATGCCCACTGCTGGACAGGGCCTCGCAGAAGTTTCTCCGTGAAGATCGATCCTGTGCTGTTCATCGTATCATCGTGTGGGGGGCCTGCCAAGGCTGCAACTCGCTGTTACACTTTAGGACCTTTTCGCCCCAGCAACGTTTGTTCCCCTGTCATAGCCACTTGAGGCTTGCAATTCTTTAGGATGTATCTGTGACCATTGATCTCCTTCAAATCAGAGGAATGATTTAATCATTGCTGATACGATCACGCAAGGATATTCCGAGCATAGGTTTCTCCATTACCCTTTGGGTGACCATTTATAATAAGTATGTTTACATCAATAGGTATTCTCCCCCGAAAACTACTACCTGTGCGGATAAAGAATGGGATAAAAAATGGCGGCGCATCTATTCACTTCTCGCTCGTACACTATTTGCGTCTATACTCGCACTCGTGGGGTTATGTGAATGTGGTAAAAATGCTTGTTGTTCGCACTCGTGGGGTGCGAGTGTAGACGCAAATAGTGTGCGAGCGAGAAGTGAATAGATGCGCCGCCATTTCTGATCCCATTCTTTATACGCACAGGTTGTAATTACTTAACATCACGGCACCCTTATTTTGTTTTCAGCTCGTTTTCATACCGTTTTAGACTCAAAGTTTCTGTGAAATCTAATCTTAGCACAGTTACCAAACTTGTATGTTTACTTCGCTAGAAAGTGGAGAAATGCCAAATGGAGTAGAAAATTGGTTACACACATAATAAATAATTTGATAATACAATGAATGTGACAGTAACTTAGTCTGTTTGATAATAAGATTTCACGCCTAAACTATGGAAGGAAATCAATATACCAGCTTAGCTTAGACACTGTTTGAAACTTCGATACGAGGGCCGCCGTGGCTCAGTATAACAAGACCTTTAAAGCTTCTGTTATAGTGGCCGTGGTCACAAGTTGTAAGAGAAATCCAGTGCCTAAAAAATTTACCTTAACCTCGGAATTTTCCATATCAAATTACTAACTTATCCGGATACTGTAAGTTTAGTATCACCAAATAATTAGACCCAGAACGCCAGCTTCCTCCATCGGGAACTAAATGTGCAGTTGTATGCCGATGCACACAACTGCACATTTAGCTCGCGAAAAATTCTTAGGGACCTGCAAGAGAAGAGCGTACTCTTTTTTAAAAAGTCCGGAACACATTTTTTTTTTATTATGAACTGTAGGCTAACGCTTGACCACAATCTCACCTGATGGAAAGTGACGATGAGGTCTAAGAAGTAACGCGTTTGCCTAGAAGGTGCCTGTTCACTCTTGCCTTAAAGATGTCCAGATTGTAGTGGTCCGAAAAAACAGACCTTGACAAGGAGTTCCATTCCTTAGCTGTCTGCATTATGAACGTGGAGGCAAATCGCTTCGTGCGGATAAGGGGTAAGCCAACAACGAATGGATGAACCCGTCGCCGCGCCTTGTTGTCTGGTGGTGGAATGGGCTGGATTACATGGATGGATGGACATTAGCGATCTCTCTGATTTCGCGGATGTTCATGGGCGGCGTTGATTACTTTCCATCAGGTGACTCGCTTGCTCGTTTGTCCGCCTCTAGCATAAAAAAATCGGCACGGTTCGGAGTTAATGACAGGGATAGAGAAACATGATATGATATAAGTCTGCTAGTGCGTATGTCGTCGCACTCTTCGATATTAAGGCGACGGGTAACCCTAACTAGCGACACCAATCGATTTAAATTATTAGCTACTAAAATCGGATCTATTTGAAACAATTTCGGCGGGAGTCTCTAAGCAAACATTTTGCTATTTATTTAATAATTGTGAACTACTATTTGAGCTGTTTTTGTACTCGAAATTTGGATTAACGCATAAGTGACCGTTTTTGGCGGTAATTCAAATTTCGAATGCAAAGCAGACCCAAAAGTTAAGTATAAGTATTAAATAAATAGTATAAGGGTTTTCCGAGAGGCTGCAGTTTCGAATTTGTTAAAAAAATACACGGTTTATTATAGTTGCTAACAATCTAAATCAATTAGCGTCGCTAGTGTGCCCTACCCGTCACCTTAATGTCAGCTAGACTTTGTGTTTATTTATTTTGTGGTTGTGTATTGAAATGATTTCACTGACATTTTATTTATTAAATATTAATATTGCTGGCTGACAACGGCCGTTGTTAAATGTCAAGCAGTACTGGCATACGTCAAGTTATTCTTTTTGAACTTTGAACCGTCCTTATGTCTGAAACACAAGTGCTATTTTGGCACCGCCAGTTGTAACCCCACTGACGCCGTGTGAACGTAGTAAAATGGACATTTTTAAAATATCGTTTACCTGTTTATGTCAATTATTTGAAGAAAAAAATTAAACCCCGTTCCTATTCCAAATTTTGACCTATGCAAGTCTGTAGGTAAGAAAGTCAAAAGTCGAAATAAAATCAATCAGGAGGCATTTTTTTAATAAACTAGCTGACCCGACAGACTTCGTCCTGCCAAAAAAAATGTAATGTGGCAACAAATATGAACTTTATATAAAACTCCTACGTGTTAGTTAGAAAACGTTTGGATGTGAAAAAGAAAAGGACTGTTTTTAGGGTTTTCCCGACAATTATTCGATTTTTTCTCGCCGTAAGAACCATCATTGGACTTCAACGAACATTTAAAAAAAAGGATTGGCCAAATTGGTCCAGGCGTTGTTGAGTTATGCGCTTACCAACACATTTTGCGATTCATTTTTATATTATAGAAGATATGTAAGCTATGTAAAAAGGTACTTAGGTAGGTGTAAGTAGGTAGGAGGTAAGTTAAAAATTATGTCCAAACTATTTCAGGTGAACGAAAACATGGTAAAAGGCTAGTAGATAAGATAATATTATTAGATTTGCACTCGGAATTTAGTTTGCATAGTTTCCTACTGTTTGTCCAATCTTCGTCTATTTTATTTGTTGGAAGTTTGTGATTCCAATTCCGATGATTACACTTTGTGCTTGTTATTTTGCTGCGTTAATTTCGTAGAAAAATGCTTTATTAAATTTAACGTGCGAAGTCTCAAAGTGTACTTTCCCAGATTTTAAGAAAATGTAGACTCGTTTCTCAAAGACTTCAATTTGTTAGAAACAATTGCATAAAAACACAGAAAGACTCATTTAATTGGCCTACTCAACCCTTTTATATTTCTGTCGCTTAAATGTTTACCGTATTTTGAACCTTACTCACTGGAGACAAAGTTCGGATTTTATGAATGATTATACATACCAAACGTTAAGGGGGTAGAAAACAAATGGGACTAATTTATATCACCGCATTATGAGCATAATGCTTGAAAAGTTGGAAAGAGAAAAGAGAGGTTTCATCTCATTTCAACAGTTCGGAAAATTATGCAAAAGGATAAATGAATTTCCTCAGATAATACAAGGGACTAATACTTAGGTACCCGTCGTGTTCTTTATCCCCAATTTCCCTTTTTATTTGAGAGAAAAATGCTCTTGACTCCGTATTCCGATATTAAGTATTTGGGATCGCCGTCATATTGCTTGGATCTACTTGTAATAGGGAAAATCTAAAACCATTATTTTCTTCAATATATCTTAATTTTGTTTGGAAAAATACTCGTATACCAGAAAAAAATGCAATCAAGTCGGTTTATAAAATCAGTGGGTTACTTAGTAATTCATATAATTAATACATAACTTCTTTTCAGACTACCCAGAAATCAACGTGCGGCCAACGGCCAAGTGCTAGTTGGACTCGTCCATGAAGGGTTCCGTAGCAGCAAGAATGATATATGAAAGGTGAATTGCGGTTTACGGTTTATAACGCATTAAAAAACTACTTACTAGATCTAGTTCAAACCAATTTTCGATGTTAGTTTTCATAGTAATGTAAATCATGTATTTTTTCAGTTGTATAATTATTTTCGCGTCTCTTGCGAAAAGTATTATAGACCTATTCATAAATACCCGACAGGTATGGGTTTGATAAAAAAAATTTAGAGTTTTATGTATGGGGACCCCCCAAAACATTTTTTTTCCTATTTTTGTGAAACAATCGTAATGCGTTTAACATAATACATCTGTTTACTAAGTATTAATAGAATCGTTTCTATAGTTTCGGAAAAAGTGGCTGTGACATACGGACGGACGGACAGACGGACGGACAGACGGACAGATAGACAGACATGATGAATCTATAAGGGTTCCGTTTTTTGCCATTTGGCTACGGAACCCTAAAAGTAATCGGTCAAATATAGGTACAGTCACGTGCACTAATAAGTATTCAACCTTATTCAAATATGAACCTTATTGTTCCGTCTTTAGAGTCGAGGTGTTTCATTTCACTGCATTCGGCTGGTACTTACTTATAAAAATAATGTATGTGTTCGTAAAATACTTACGAATTATTTTATTTTACTCAAGAAAATATAAGATAATGTATACTCTGGTTTTTTAATGACGTCGATTTATGGGACACGTATGTAAGCTTAAACTTAATTGTAAATCTCACCACATATTTTTCTAACATCTTGCACCATTAAATTACCTGCAACAAGAAAAATACAGTTTGTTAAGATATCGTCTATCTATACTATTTATAAAGAAGTTAACTTCATAGATAACGACAATGCTTAATCTATACTATTTATAGAGGTAAATCTTATGGTCAGCGGCAACGCTTGTATGTAATCCAAAAATACGAAACGCTTGCGCGATGTAATCAACGCCTAGCGCCATCTATTTATATAAAGTGGAACTAATGTCGCAGGCCATTAGTAGGTAGATAAACAGTAAACACACAAAACTCTTGGCCCATGCAATTGACACCAAGCGCGATCTATTAATACAGTTCCGAAATAATACATTCAATGTCAATGTTCATGTCATAAGCAAGCAGGTTTATTTGTATTAATTTAGTTAGTCTAGGTACATTATTTACCTGCGCGTAAGATTAATTAGGTAATTTGGCATTTATTATTAGTACTCATCTAATATCTGTTATTGAAATGGTATGTTTATTTATAACTGAAAATGATTGTTATCTAAGTCCTTTTTATTCCCAAATAATTACTGCTTTATATAATTAATAGTTAGCGTAGCGTAGAGTAAGAGGTATTAACTTGAAGTTGTAATTTATTGTTTTTACCAATATAGTTTACTAGGACCAATTTTATAGCCAGGTCATCCTAGTTCAGGCAAAATATCAAATATAAGTACTAATTTCTAAGATTATGACCATGAGTTTGTTATAGATTTAATTTATTTGCAATAAATATATATATTTTTTAATAATATCATTTGTGAACTCTTAAACTTTAGAGTAAACCTTTGTGGGTAAATTTTTTGAGTTTTTTCGTGTAGGTAAATTAAAAATTTCGGCTCGGACGAGATCAATTTTTTTTTGTTACCCATTTTAAACTTATTTTTTGTTTATGAAAAATCATAAAAAATCCTGACCGTACAGTTTCATACTACATAAAAAAAATAATATTACCAAAAAATGGGCAACACTGTATAATGATAACTTGAACAACATTTGTCAATTCTTTGAATAGCATAACCTATTATTGTGTTCCTATCATGTGTTAATACTAACAAACAAAAAGGCCATAAGGCAGAAAAAACTCCAGAGATGTAACTTTGCTAAAGTTTCCAGACTCAGCAAAGCACCAGCCGTAACTTGTAAGTGCTTCGGAACAAATGTAAGAATATGACCTGACCCGATTGGGTGTGATAACATTTTACGGCTATGTACTTACCAAGAGCCTTTCATGATTGTTCCTAATTCTTGATCGTCAAACTTGACTATAAAAGGTTCGTGACAAGTTATACATGTGGGATGGGGTTCCGAATAAAGCCAGAGAATTTGGAATAAGTATTTATATATTTCTTCTTTAAACGTCGTCTTTACAGCGTCGGCCATTCGTCTTCTATCTCACTCTCGCACGTCATTCTAATTCAAACATCGAACTCATACTCGTTCCTTTCCATCCATCTACCGATTACCAATCCTACATATATAAGTGGATTAGCTAAAACAAACCAAACATAGGAGTGTTTGTCACGTAACGGAGGGTTACGGAGCTAAAAGGTAGGGGGAAGAAGAAAAGATAAGAATAGAGGGAAGAGGGCTATAATTATAAGAGGTATGTACAATGATGGCTCGTCCAAAAAATCTTAAATCTAACTTAAAACTAACTTAAAACTAGCTATTTACACCGGTACACTACACTAAATATATATACAAGGTAAAAGTTCAAAATGGGCAACCGTGGTAGGGCGGTAACACAGGGTGAGCACAGGCAGCGCGCCGGTAGGATCCAGCGCCGCAAGAGGCGGCGGTAGGGCTCCGCCGAGCGCAGGAGGCAGCAAATGGGGCGCGCGACGCAGATACGCGCACGCCGCAAGCCGGCCGCGGGTAGACGCGACGCGGGTACGCGCACGAATGAAGGTAGACGCGCGTAGGTGCAGGGAGGCAACACCCTTCGTGCCCCGGCACCGTTACTCTACGGGTAAACGTATACTGGCACTGTTATAGCTTGAGGTTCTGAGCTTCTTCAGAGCTGGTGGTAGACTGCTGGTCCTGCCCATGTGCGTCCTTTTATTTTGCCCATGCGCATTCTATTCTACAACATTTAAATTTTAAAATTCATACAATATAGAATATTCTCGAAACATAGCTAAACTCCATAGTTAAATTTGAATAGACAATTCGATAGAAAAATAAAAACAGTTAGACAACGTCAGCTGTCGGACAATGTCAGATAGACAATCTAAATATTTACAACAATAACTTTAAATTTATTTACAGATAAAAATGTACAAGGAACATTAAAATAACACATATAAGAGTAATGCTAATACAAGACATAATCATAAAATGATATACAAGCTCTATAGCAAACGGAAAACGAAGCTCTATAGTTAACACCAAAGGTAACTTTCTTTATGAGTAGTTATGTAGTATAACGAAGCCCCTGCAGGCTGCGTTACATTTTAAGACGAGCCATTTCTAAGATATTTGTAATTTTAAAGCAATAAAATATTTACAATAGTTTTTATTTTATTTACTTTATTTTAGTGAGAAAAATAGAGGAAGAATAGGGAAAGAAATATTTAAGAAGTAAGAGACGTCTAATAGGGAGCCAAAAGGTATGTTATATACAGAAACTTGTGCAAGTTTATTTTAGAATTTTGAGAACAGGGAGGGATTCTATAGAGTTGGGCGCCAAACTGTCACGTAACGGAGGGTTACGGAGCTAAAAGGTAGGGGGAAGAAGAAAAGATAAGAATAGAGGGAAGAGGGCTATAATTATAAGAGGTATGTACAATGATGGCTCGTCCAAAAAATCTTAAATCTAACTTAAAACTAACTTAAAACTAGCTATTTACACCGGTACACTACACTAAATATATATACAAGGTAAAAGTTCAAAATGGGCAACCGTGGTAGGGCGGTAACACAGGGTGAGCACAGGCAGCGCGCCGGTAGGATCCAGCGCCGCAAGAGGCGGCGGTAGGGCTCCGCCGAGCGCAGGAGGCAGCAAATGGGGCGCGCGACGCAGATACGCGCACGCCGCAAGCCGGCCGCGGGTAGACGCGACGCGGGTACGCGCACGAATGAAGGTAGACGCGCGTAGGTGCAGGGAGGCAACACCCTTCGTGCCCCGGCACCGTTACTCTACGGGTAAACGTATACTGGCACTGTTATAGCTTGAGGTTCTGAGCTTCTTCAGAGCTGGTGGTAGACTGCTGGTCCTGCCCATGTGCGTCCTTTTATTTTGCCCATGCGCATTCTATTCTACAACATTTAAATTTTAAAATTCATACAATATAGAATATTCTCGAAACATAGCTAAACTCCATAGTTAAATTTGAATAGACAATTCGATAGAAAAATAAAAACAGTTAGACAACGTCAGCTGTCGGACAATGTCAGATAGACAATCTAAATATTTACAACAATAACTTTAAATTTATTTACAGATAAAAATGTACAAGGAACATTAAAATAACACATATAAGAGTAATGCTAATACAAGACATAATCATAAAATGATATACAAGCTCTATAGCAAACGGAAAACGAAGCTCTATAGTTAACACCAAAGGTAACTTTCTTTATGAGTAGTTATGTAGTATAACGAAGCCCCTGCAGGCTGCGTTACATGTTGAATGGAAAACGTGTGCCTTCTGAACGTAGCTTTGAATCCGATCATGCACCTTAACCGTGGAAGAACTACGCTTCGGTATGTTTTTTTTTAATATTTTTGTAATTGTAACGTTTTTACGAATACGAAACGAAATTGTTATTTAAATAAATTATGTCATTGCTGTGTGTGTTATCTGTGTTTATTTTTTAAATGTTGTATGTAAATGCCCCAAATTAATGTCTATAAATCTTTTTAGATTCGTCAGCATTTCCTTAAATTATAAAAATATGTGCCGCGGGAGAGCCACGCTTCGGCATGAATGGACCGGCTCGACCAAATTGATACCACGGCCTCACAGAAAACCGGTGTGAAGCAGCACTGTGCTGTGTTTCGCTGCATGAGTGAGGGTACCAGAGGGGATCACAATCCAGGGGAAAGGCGGATTTAAAGGTTGGCAGTGCATGGACACCGACACCGACACCAGTGGAGTCACAATCCACTGGTGTCGGTGTCCATGGGCGGCGGCAATCCCCTTCCCCCCCGGTTTGTGCCTACAGTACCCTCACTCACGCAGCGAAACATAGCACAGTGCTGCTTTCGGTCGAGCCAACCCATTCATACCGAAGCGTGGCTCTCCCACCTTAAATTATTGTTATTTAGTACAAAATTCTTTTAGCTCCTTTCCCCGCTAAAAATAATTAGGCTTCTCGTGGGAAGAAATAAAAAACTTTTTTGTGGTTTCAAAAGCCATTTCAGCTGCAACGAAAATTAATCACTGCTTTTGACATTCTGTCATTTGTCATTAACTTTCCAAAACAAAGCACAGCAGCGCGCTAAAGAAATCGGGATGGGGATTAAATTCCATTAGTAGCAAAATGCCACTGGAATAATGTCTTAAAAACATGAGTATAGCTGCATTAAGGTGACGGGTAGGGCACACTAGCGACGAAAATCGATTTTAATGTTTAGCTACTAAACCGGATCTATTTTAAACAATTTCCGGATTACAACCTCTCGGCAAACACTTATACTATTTATTAAATAACCATCTGCTGGTGGTCTGTACCTATGTATGTCTGGATTTTTCAAATCTATGACAGTGACTGTGACGATGATCTAATCTTTTCGGATAAATTTCTGAAGCCTGTTACTATGATTCAATTAGTCTCGTTTCCCTGTCGTTGCGAAGTTCATGGCAGTCGCTTCATTGTAATCACCAGACTCAAATCTTGGATCAGAGTACAAGCGCACCGCGGGCAAAGCGACGGTTTTGGATGCATCTGGGAAGTACGCTAAAATGAGGAGAGGAGGATTTTTTTTACCATTATGGCAGATTAACGAGCTCTAGCTATGAGAGACTGCCTCACCTGATGGTAAGTGGTTACCGCCACCCATGGACATCTGCGACACACGGGGCATTACAGCGTTGCCGGCTCTTAAGGTAGGCATAAGCTCATTTCTTGAAGATCACCAGGTCATATCTGTTCGGAAACACCACCAT
>JADPWL010002604.1:0-21348 GCA_019059595.1 Marasmia exigua | reverse complement strand
TATTTACCAGTTATTTATGCCCTCTTGCCAAACAAAACAGAGCAGACGTATGTACGCCTTTTTACCCTCGTCAAAGATAAATTAAAAATTGAAATAAAATCATTCAAATCGGACTATGAGATCGCGATTATGAATGCTGTGTCAACGGTATTTCCAGAAGCTATAGTTACTGGCTGTTACCATCACTTTAATGAGGCGGTTTGGAAATACGTTAAAAAAAATAAATTGAATAGGACGAGAAACGGCCGTAATGTAGCAAGAATGAGCGCTATCATTCCATTGGTTCCTGAAAATGACATACCAGAGGCATGGCATCATATATTAGAAAATTCTGAGAATTCTCCGGAATTGAGACGTTTTCGAAGATACTTCGAGTCTACTTGGTATCCCAAAAAATCACCAGCAACATTAAGTTGCGCCGGTTAGCGCCATCGCACGAAACGCTTTGGAAGGATGGCACCGACGCGTTAATGCCCGTATTCCAAAGAATCCTAATTTATACTATTTCCTTTATAAATTAAGAAAAGAAAGTAAATATTGGGATAGGCGGATTGAAGACTTGTTATTTAAAAGGATGCCAAATCGCAGAAGGCTAAGAGATGTCCAATTTGATAAAAAATATAACAAGTATCTACAGAACTTTCAAGGGAAACGCATTACAGTGGCACAATTTTTGAAAAAAAAAATATTTTTGAGGCTGTCTTTATTTAAATAATCATTCCTGTCATACGTCGTTTGAAATTAAAACAACTTGATTATTTCTGTTATTTTTGATTAAAATTTAATTGACAATAAGGTTTATTTTATTTCATTAATATTTTAAATGTCTCTAATTTGACTATTGTATCTGTTGTAGGGAAGGGACATTTCGGGAAAGGGACATTTTGGGAAAAAGACATTTCGGAAAAGGGACATTTTGGGAAAGGGACATTTCGGGAAAGGGACATTTCGGGAAAAGGACATTTCGGGAAAGGGACATTTTGGAAAAGGGACATTTTGGAAAAGGGACATTTCGGGAAAGGGACCTTTTGAAACGAGGGACATTTCGGGAAAGGGACCTTTTGAAACGAGGGACATTTCGGGAAAAGGACATTATGAACCTGAACGGCTAAGGGTCGCGGATCAAAAGATCTATTCCTTTATGAACAAGCTTATGAAGAAATCTTAAAAGGGCGTAGTATTCGGGCCGCTGCAGAGATGTTTGATCTGTGTAATGTATCGTTAATCAGATATAAACGAAACAGAGAATTAAATCCTGTTGAAACTGTGTCTATGGGTTATAATGCAGCGACCAAAGTATTTTCTGTTGAACAAGAGCGGCAAATTTCAAAATATTTGAAGAGGACTGCCGACATCTATTTTGGTCTGACGCCTAAGCAAGTGAAGTTAATTTTACTATTTATGTTTTGTTTATTTTCATTTATGATTTAATTTTTGTTTTGTTATTTTAAATAAAGACAGATTTATAACTTAAATGTTAACTAATGATTTAAAACCCACTCTTGATTAAATTAAGATTGATGTTGACTAAGTTAGGTTGAATATTGGACATTGTGAGAACTGGACATCCTGCGAACTGGGCATTTTGCGAATTGGACAATCTGCGAACTGGACATTTTGCGAATTGGACATTCTGAGAACTGGAAATTTTGCGAACGTTTGACATTTTGCGAATTGGACATTCTGCGCCTAAACACTACTAGGATCGTTTGGCCTATAAAATGGCAGCAAGTATTTAATGAGAGTGATGAACATTTTTTTAACTTATATAAAGCAATTTTATTTTTATAATCTATTCCCGCCACATCCGCTTTCACAGAAAGAGTATTTGCTGTGATGAATAAATCACAAATGGCGGGATGAAAGAAACAAAGCGTCTCTGACTTTGTTAAAAAACGAATTACTTATTTACTTTAATTTAAATATAGACTGTAAAGATGCTGTGCAATTGTTTAGTAGCGATTTGATACAAACAGCAAAAAGTAATATAAAATATGTTTTTAAACATAATGATAAAGAAAAATAAACTGTACTTTATTTTGATACTATGTACTTTTTTATAATAACGAATGTACTTTATCTGCAAAAAAAAAGGTGGCAACCCTAGCCACCTTTTTTTCACGACGGTTTAGCAACAGCGCAGGGATTGGGGGCTGGTCACAAACCCTGCGCTGTTGCCAAACCGTCGTGAACCGCCTGCGCGATCTTGCTGTCCGCTGGCACGGCAACGTTGGCTGAAGCTTTGATTCGAATTTTCCAATTTATTCGAATTTTCGTCGATTTAAATCTTTGTTGTGCGAAAAGCTTACCTTTTAGATGAGAAAATAAAGTTTTTTTTCTTTTAAAGTAACTAACTTTACACGTAAAGAAAAATATTATTAGAAGGTCAAGACTTTTTGGAAAAAGTTAATTAATAATATTCGAATTTATTCGAATCGATGCTATGATTCGAATCACGGGTCAACTCGAATCACTGATTCGAGTTTTAAATTTTCGATTTGAGTCCCATTCCTGTTGGAGAGGCACAGATGGGTGTGGCTTACCGTCGATGAAACAATTCTATTGGCGCTCAGCTTATGTCAAATCAAACATTGGCTAATTTGGGCCAGAAAATCCACCAATAATGTCAAAGCGACTTTCTTTCTAACACAACTACTAATGCGTCGTAGTTATAGTAATGTATAATGTGTAGCTTGATGTGCTGCCGTGTTTACTACATGTAAGTAATAAATAATATGACTATGACTACATTGAGTAGTTTGAGTAGTAGTGTGGTATATAGTAAGCAGACGTACTCAAATTTCCAAAATGTGCACCCCATTGCATTTATACTTCAGCCAACTCTAACATCCACTTCATCAGCTTGAACCCTTACATCCCGATCTGGACGCATCAATTAACAGAATATATTGTTCAATACGTCGTGAATGAACCAGATGTAGAATCAAATTCGGGCAGCATGGTAACAAACCCAGCAAAACAATGATGGTAATCAGAATATTCAGTATCTAAAAATATCTTGCAAAATCAATTTAAAATGGAACAAAAAATAAACATTCTGGAAAGTGATAAAAAAAATATATTTCATAAATTGGCAATGTTCTTATCTCTATGCGCATCGCATCGCAAAATGAGGTAAACAAACCCTTTCGAATTACGTACAGGCAAGCAGTGGGGCGGGAGAGGGCGGGCGGGGCGGTGACTTGCACTTGCCCTTGACCTATTTATCTAGCCGACAGTCGGTCCGTCCGCTTTGATGCGCGCGCGTCTCGCGTCCTTGTGTGTGCGATCTCTTGCCGCCTAATCGATCAATGTATTGTGTGGTGTTTATTTATTAGTAATCATGGCATATCGATATTCTAATATCGAATACACGGAAATGGTGAGGATGCTTGCTATGTCTAATGACAATGTGTAGGAAGCGTGCCGCCAATATGCGATAAGGTTTCCTAATGTACCTACTCCGTCCCGTCAAACGATGTTAGCCGCTACACAACGACTGCGAGATTACGGGCAGTTCCAGCACAGGATGAGGGATAGTGGTCGGCCAGCTACCCGCACAGTACGCGATGAAGAAGAAATCTTAAGAGTTCTTCGAGGCAAACTGGCAAACTCCGCAGCAAGTACCAATGACGGCAGCGCGACGGTTCAACGTGTCCCAATACTTCGCGTGGAGTGTCATTCACGATCAAGGAAAATACCCTTTCAACCTTCATCGTGTACAAGAACTCACCGAACCTGAAAAACCTGCACGAGTGGCTTTTTGTAACTGGTTGCTTACTGAACGGCCTACGATTCTGTGGACCTACGCTACTTTGGCAGAGTGGGATTGTTCAACACTCGTAATGAACATTTATGGAGTTTCGAAAATCCACATGAACCCAGGCCACATAATTTTCAGTACCGCTTTACAGTCAATGTATGGGTAGGAATAATGAATTCCACGCTACTGGGTCCCGTTTTTTTAAATAGACTGAATGGTGAATCATAATTAAACTTCCTCACCGAAACGCTACCAGTGTTGGAATACGAAAGTGTTCCTCTCACTTACTTACGCAGTAATAATATGTACTACTATCAACATGACGGCGCACCGGCGCACTGTTCTCGCCAAGTTAGGGAGCATTTAAACATAGCTTATCCTGGTCGATGGATAGGACGCGGTGGACCTCGTGCATGGCCTGCAAGGTCATCTGATATTACACCCCTGGACTTTTATTTATGGGGACACGTCAAAACAGATGTAAACAATGGTGTATGCAGGCGGCAATATTACCAGCCCCTTCAGGTTCAGAATGTCCAATTCTCAAAATGTCCAATTCCCGAAATGTCCAATTCCCAAAATGTCCAATCTACTGTTATGATGAGTTTGTTGAATAAGTCATCATAGCCTCTCTTAAAAATATGAAATACTACTTAGCTTGTGCCAGCTATTTCACACCCGCGTGGACTTCTATTTATGTTAGGTAGGTATTAAACATAAAATAAAACCATACTTAACGATAATCATATATGTATATTTATTTACAAATAATTCTTAAGTCTTGTACTGTCCAACAGAAATGTAAATGATTGTTATAAACGAAAAAAGTCTTAATGTCTTATTTAAACAAGCGAAGCCGCAAAAAAAACAGTTTTTTCATGAATTGTGGTACCGTCAGATCTTTGTTTTCTAATTGGGACAAATATTTCTTGTAGGTCTTATCTAATTCAATATCTCTTGGTCGTCTTTTGTTTTTCATTGTCTTGAGCAGCGTATCGTTTAAGCGACTGTCCCAATATTTAGTCTCTTTTTTTAGTTTATAGAGAAAGAAGTATAAATTGGGATTCAAGCGCCTGTGCCATCCTTCCAGTGCGTTCGTTGTTCTATGACGCTGTCCAGAACAACTTAATAAATCAGCCGACTTTTTAGGATACCACGTCGACTCAAAATACCTCCGAAATCGATCTATTTCTTTCGACTTTGAGCTTTCTTCTAAAATGTAGTGCCATGCAGCGGGTATATGATTTGCTGGTAATAAAGGTATAATGGCACTCAACCTGGTAGTATTACGCCCTTTACTAGTCCCGTTTCATTATCTTTTTGGAATATTTCCATATCGCATCATTGAAATGATGAAAACAGCCGGTCACTGTAGCTTGGGGAAAAACAATTGATATTGCATTCATAATAGCAATTTCATAAATCAGATTTGAAACTGCGGATTTGGACTCCTAATTTTTCTTTAATAAGTGAAAACAATCGCACGTACGTGGCTTCTAATTTATTCGGCAAAAAAGCATATATTACTGGTATAATATTTGTTGTTTTTTCATCCGAATTCATATCTAAGTGTATCACAAAAATATGGTAAAAAGGCTTAGGACACGATCTGAATGTCCCGTCTGCATAGTAAGAGCCCGGTGTTTTTAAACATTTCTTCGCTGTATTTGTTGCGAATATTATAATTTTGTCTACATCACCATCTTCACAAATCAAGAATGATTGAAAAGCCTCTGGTATCTTGATTGTACTAGTACTACTGTGTGTCAATAAATCCGTATCAAGATATTTTTTACGAGATCTATATAGAGAGGTTTTCAGTGAACGAAATGATGGTATTAAATCTTTATCCCTGTGGCATTTATCCCTTAAATTGTCTAAATGTTCCTCACAAATATTCTGAATAGGGGCTAAATCTGTACATACCGCTTTCTTCAATGTTGATTTCATTTTATTAACTTCCAATAAGACCACATTTTGTTCGCAAGTATGCGGAAATTCTCTCATTACGGTTTTCCTTGACTCATCTATTGTAACCGATGCACTGCATATCCGTCTGTTGACACAACGCCATAATGAGCTCCCATTTTTGTTGGTTACATTTTTGTTCAATTGGAATCCATTTCGAATTAATGTAAGTATTTTAAATAGTAAGTTAATGTTTTATTTACCAAAAAAAGAGTTGCTGCGCAAGAACAAAATGTCATTAATTATTTGGTCTTTCATAGAGAATCTATAATTAGAAATTATAAATCTTAAAGATGAAAATAATCTTTCGACGCTTACTTGAGTCATTGATGTTGCGAGAACTATTGTGGATAATTTATACAGAAAAGGAAATTTTAATTTAGACTTTTCCCAATAAGATAAAATATGGTCCGTTGATTTTAGCAAGGGCTCTTCTAGAAAAATATTGAAACTCTGCTGTAAATTGTTTATCACTTCACTACGTGGATCTTCTCTTCTTATTAAACCGCTTAGATCATTCAATTTGTTTGTATAGCTAGAATTGAGAAAATCCTCTTAAATCAGCTCTGGCTTCAGAACTTTCGTTAATTCTATCAGTTGGCGCCACTGAACTATTTTCGTTTTCTTTATTTTGTAGTTTAAAATGTTGAAAAAATATTTTAATTAAATTATATTTTGCTTGCCTTTGTTGTTCTGTCGTCAAAATATGGTTAACACGAGGATCCAGGAAAATTGCATTTACAAAGGTATCACTTTCAAACAATACAATTTCTCGCTCTTTCATTTTTGTAACTATGTAATTTGCAATTTCAGTGTTAATTTTTGCAAGCTTATATTGGCATAACATCCACTCTAGATAAAAATCACCCACAGTTAGTTGCTCTTCTTGCAGTTTTTTCGTTAGAATTTTAGTTGGCGTCATAGAATTAACAAAATCTTCTAACGCGCTCCATGTAGCGGGTGGCAAATATAAACTTCTATGAGCAGTACATATTTCTTTTAAAGATAACAAAGATTGTGCCATATCAATTGTGGAATGCCACCTAGTGACACAGTCTAATTTTGGAATAGGTTTGTTGTGTTTTCTTATTATTCTTACAAACTGAGGAGTTCTTAGACGGCGTACAACGTCTTTACTTTCTAAAAGTAGTGCACGAATGTAGATATTATTTGATGCATCTTGTAATGCTAATTGCAGAGTATGGGCTGCGCATCGTACCAGGCCGATGGAGTGCTCTATTTCGTCATGTGGTCCAAATTCAATATCCTGAAATTGAGTTCCAAGATTTTCTAGCAATTGCATTGTGATTGTTTCAATTCTTCTGTCTTCTACAATATCATTTTCTGGATCAGAATCCGATTCAATATCAGATTCTTCTACAGATAAATTTATAGAAGAGCTTGTACCTGAAAATAAATGCAATCGATCAGCGAGTGTGAAAAATAACAATAATTATGAACATTAATCTAGCATGCAGTATTAATTTATTAAATAAGTGGAATATTATTGACCCAACCTGCTTCTGCTGTATCGGGCGAGACAACATCGCAATTAACTTCATTTATTAATTTAGTCATTTTTATCATATTCGCACCGTTATCAGTCGTAATACTTACTGTAAATTTGTTGTAGATCTATACGGAATCTTTGGAGATTATATAAAAGCAAATCTTTTAGATGATCAGCGGTGTGTCGCTCGAAAATTTCTGTAACTGCCAAATTCTTTAAAATAATGTGTCCCTCTTCACAGTACTGGCAATTTATCCACAAAAAACATCTTGTCGCTATAGAGGCGATATCAACTTTTAGACACAACTTTTTTCCTTGTAATGTTGTAGCCATTTCAATTCTGAGTTTAACTGCCATTGAAATAATGTTGCTTCTGATTTTTTGAGCATTAACGGTTACATTGTTATTTGGAATCATTTTAATCAAATTTTGAAAAGCTTCGCCGTCTATAAGGGAAAATGGACGTCCATGAATGGCTACTAAGTTTGTGCATTCTTCTATTATTGCGTGAGTAACTGTCGATGTAGTCTGTGAATGTGTATTTATGTTAATTTCTTTAGTCAACCTAAATTTGATTTGGTTTGAGAGAGTTTAAAGACATTGCTCCCTTATTCGTTGTTGACTGTTCTCGCCAACACGAAGCCTTGAAGGGGTGTATCGATGTATGCTTGGAAATAGAAACCGATGCTGATACCCGATCAGATTTCTGCCTACTGTTTGATACTGAACGATTGCATATTTAAATACAAACCGTGTAACGGGGGTAGTAGGGTAATAAAATTAAACCACCAACGTTAACAAAAAAATAATATTATTTGGCTAGAAGAGCACTAGGGTCGTAAGTAAAGATGCCGACTGTTCACTACCTCCGCAGGCCCGTACTTTCCTGGCGGCTGAAGGTGGTAGATAGCTCGCTAGTATGAACGGCAGGAACGGCAGGTCGGTTTGGGTGTTGGCGAATGGGCGCTCCAGGACTCCAAGAGGTAGGCCCCTCGTATAATTTGCAACTCGAACTTGCTCCCCTTTCGGGGAATTGCAGATTCCTAAATACGTTAGGTATAATATAATTTGGCCACAGCGCGCAGTTGTTTAATTATAAAATTACGAATACGTCGTAATGATTTATAAGTTAAGCCGATTACAATAGTTTAGGTATTGAATGGCGGGAAAAGGTATTCCTAAGGAGTACGTGTGTACGTCCCGCTGTACGGCCGAGCTGTGTGGCGAACACTCGCCTGGTGCATGACCATCGGATGACCAGTGACGTCAGTAAACCCCCCGCCCGCAGAGGTTAGGACAAAGGATTTCTTACCTGAGCGTTAGGGTACCGCGGGCGCGATTTGCGAACCATTATTAGCACGATAAAAACGTTGTGCAGTTTAATTATAATTACTTTCTAATAACAAATATTGATTAAGGCGAAGTTATTTTTTGATTGATAGTATATTCAATCAAAGTTATTTAATGAAAATTTGTTTATTTAAAAAAATAATAATAATAGGGTTTTATATACTGTAGTTAAGTTAATTTAAGTAGTTTGAAGTGATTATATTGTTTTTTTTTATTGTAAATACTTTCGTTTTATTTTATTTTCTTTTTTTTTTAGTTTAAAAATGAACGTATAACGTTACAACCGTTGAGTAATATTGTAAAGAAATTATCATGAATGACTATACGGTCATTGTGGACTTGCAAGTCTTCAAAGATCGTCGACTTTAACTCTCGAAGAAAAGATGCATGTTTGGTGTGTAGAAAGAAACAGGATTCCGATGGAGTGAAGGACACATTGACTATAGAGAATTTCAAAGAATAATAAAACCGTATTTGAAAGATTTAAAAATTATTGTGAAAGGTAAAGAGAAAATATAATGGGTAAAAGATCTATGTGACCATGAAAATATTCTAGATATAAGTGATAAGGACATACCTAATCAAAAAATATGCGAAATGTACTGTAAAGATATAAATTCATTTAATTGTTTTACTCGCAGAGATAAGCAATACTGTGATTTAAAAAATGTACTATGTATTAATAATGGTGTTCTGAAAATAGCATTAATGTAATAAAAACATATTTTATATAACTGTAGTTTTATTTACTTTTTTTAGATAAACAATTAAAGACAGTTTTCAATCGAAATCATTTATTATCAATTACTTATTAATACTTTATATACAAGTACCTAGTTTTACATTTTATTTTGACAATATTTAAAATAAACAGTAGGTAATTAGAATATTTAACAATTATTTCATTATACTATACGATACAATGTCACCACATAGTCTCTTTGATATTTTCCTAACTAAAACGTGCGTAAGGTCTAAAATTTCATCAACAGAATCTTGTACCACGTACTGGGCGTTGAGTTCCACGTCTTGATCGTCTTCCTCTCCTCAGAAGTGTTTATCGATGCGAGGTCATTCGGCAAGTCCAGAATTTTAATTTGGATTAATTTTAATCCGCGCTTCTCTTTGCATAGGACGAACGACTTTGAAACGTTCGTTTTCTTCTTTGCAAGGCTGAGTTTTCTCGGTTGCTTCTTCGGTCGGCGTTCCAAGAGTTCTTGATATTGTTGTGTGAAGTTTTCCAGTGGGTCCTGGGTGTACTGACTGAACATAATGTCAGAAGAATTGTCCATTTTCTATAACAAATAAAAAGTAAATTTAGAAAACACCTTGTTTAAAATGAAGTTCTTAATTATTAAAATAGAAATCAAGAAATAATTATACTTACAATCGATGTAGGTAACGTACGATCTACAGCAGGACCACGAACCAAATGACGTTATTTGATGTAAAGCTGCGTAATACAAAACCGCTAAGTTTGCATTTCAGCATGTTTGATGGATTGCACAAACTGCAAATGTGTAAATATGCGAGGCGTGACGTCAGCCCTCACTAGTTTGTGCGCATCGCGAGATAGCTTTGTTTGTTAGCTATATGAAATAGTGTGATTATGAAAATGGTTTCTTAACAAATGTTGCGATAAACTGAATGAGATATTGATTGCTATATAAATATTTCGAAAATTAAGGACTTAAAATTTACTTGCCTATCTTTGCGTTTGAGGGCTCATAACAAAAATAATACATAAGGTTTCAAGCTGAAATTTTATACATAGCTCCTTTTGACCGTCATTTTTCAATGCTATTTAAAATATCTGCCATTCTCTGACCTAGTACACAAGCCTATTGGGTCTGGACACTAGATGGCATTGAACTATTGTATAAATTTATTAATAAAAAATATGGAGTCGTCACTAGTATATACTGTACTTGAAAGAGCATTTTTCGAACACGACGGTTTTATCAAACAAACAGTATGCAGTTGTTAGATTTTCAATCCCCACTTTTAATGCAAGTTTAGTTTTGAAGAAAATAAATTTGGAATATCTAACATTTTCGACCGGATAGAACGAAAATAATAAATCACTCTTAAACGAAGCATGATAGACAAACACAGTGTTTTTTTTATCTCAATTTTCCCGCCGTATTGGGAAAAGTTAATTGAATTGAAATATCGGTCTTTATTTTCGCTACATACAAAAAAAACACACCCCAATTCCATGGGACTTAGAAGTTATTTCAAATATAGCATTTTATCTAGGGTTGTCCGTATTGTATGACCTGAAAATTTTGTTTGATTTTGAAACTCTTTCTGAACTTCAGAATGGGAAAATTGCGACCACTAGTTATACGACCCCACATAGAGTACTGCTCCCATCTTTGGGCAGGCGCCCCTAAATATCAGCTTGACCCATTTGACGCCTTGTAGAGACGAGCTGTCCAGATTGTCGGGGATCCCGATCTCACGGACAAATTGGAGTCGTTGGGGTCGCGAAGAGATTTTGGCTCTCTTTGCCTCTTCTATAGGCTCTTCCACGGAGAGTGCTCTTTGGAGCTGTTTAATATCATACCAGGGTCACCATTCTACAATCGCACGACTAGACGCCGCGGCAAACTTCAGCAATACTACCTGGAACCAATCCCTTCCAGAACTCTTCGTTTCCAGCGCTCCTTTTTTCTGGAATGACCTTCCAGCCGCGGTGTTCCCTGATCGCTATGACATGTCCTTTTTTAAACGAGGTTTGAAAAGAGTTCTTCTGTCACGGTAGGCAGCGGCATGACTGTGCTCCGGCATTGTTGATGTCTATGAGCGGCGGTTACCGTTTACCATCAGATGGGCCGCAAGCTCGTCTACCTACTATAAGCAATAAAAAAAAAAAAAAAAACTAGTCATCGCCCGCGACTGCGTCCGTTTTCAATCAAATTTGATTTCGCAGGTGAACCTGAGAACGGGAAAATTGCGACCGCTAGTTATAATAAACTAGTCACCGCCCGCGACTGCGTCCGCTTTCAATCAATTTTGGGTGATACATCTTCGTTTCTGTTTGGATAAATAAATAAATAAATATTTCACAACATCAGGCACCAAGCACCTGTGTTACGGATATCAGAATCAACAGTGGGATTACAAATATATACATATAATACTTTTCTTTTGTAAATACATACTTATAATACATAGCAAACACCCAGACCAATGCAAACAAACATGTTCATGCACACAAATGTTTGTACTGTGCGGGGATCGAACCCGCAACCCTTGGACCAAAGGCAGCGTTCACTACCACTGTTCCAAACGGGACGTCAAATGGATAATTGTAACTCGAACAAACTTATTGTGAAAACCACTTAAAAACATGCCGTAAAAAGCATACACAGAGACAAAATTAAAAAGTAATGGTTTGTTGGGACAGAACGTTCCAACTAGACAATCACTAATTTCATTTTTCAAAATTTGTTTGATGTAAGTGGTAGCTATAAGACTATTTTCTTCACCGCCTTCAGCATCAGAAAAGGCCTGTTTATATAAAGACTGTCCAGTACTTCCGTCGAAACCCCAGTTCCCTTCTAGAACACATTCCAACTCGTTTAGAGATTTTTGCTTACAGTAATTTGTTACAACTTCATCGCTAATTTTTATTAATCTTTCGGATGTATGTTGTATTAAGTCCTAGATTGGAACTGAGTCTTAGAACCCTCGGATATGGTGATATTAGTAGGATAGCAGTCTTTTTGCCTCTAATACTATAATACGGGGGAAATGCGGGGAATCCGCGCTCCTGAAGATCCTTACATAGAAACTTGTAAGTATCAATATTCATTTTTTTATCTATTATTAGAGATGTGTTATTTTTTCTAAAACATTTGATGCTGTGTTATTTAAAAGATATATTTAGTAAGTAACCGAACTGGAGGGTTTATTGTTTAATTATCTCTTACATGAATGACAGCTGTCAAGTTGACTAGCCCGCCTTAACACTAGAACAAGATGCGTTCAGAAACATAAGTTAAACTTTATATCACATCTCCCTTCTTACAAAGTTTTAAACTTTAAATAATTACAATCATAACTGCTTAAGTAAGTAGGAGGTCTAATATCCCTGTTAGATCTACGAGTTACCTGTTGCAAAGGCTGTGAGGTGTGCTGTTGACTACCTTGCTCATTAATATTGTTAAACTCATCATTATTATGAATTGCAGCACGTCGAGTCCAAAATTTTTGTAACCATGTTTTTATAAACCATGTATTTCTAGTTTTTATTACACCATTATTATCAATTATTGTAACTGAACGAGGATTATCTAAGATTTTATAAATTTTTGCTGGTTTCCATATTTTACTATGTTCATTTTCTTTATAATATATACTTTGTCCTATGAAAAATTTGTTAGACCTTATTTCAGAACCTACATCATAATATATTTTATGTTTATTTGTGTTATCAATTAGAATATCTTTAATATTTGGAATCGAATTTGACTTGAGCAAATTACTATGGATTGGAAGTTTAGTGCGACAAAGCCTACTAAATAGTAATTGTGATGGAGAAAATTTTGTACCACATAGAGGAGTGTATTCTAATAGATAACTGAACAAATCAGAATTAGTATCAGTACATTTTTTTGCCATATTCTTACATATTCCAACAGCTTTTTCAGCTGCCCCATTGCTTTGATGATAATGAGGGCTAGAGAACACTGGTCTGAACTGCAATTGTTTGCTGAATTTATTGAAAGCAACAGAATTAAATGGCATGTTATCACAGTATATCACTTCAGGGATACCAAGTGTTGCAAAAATCGATTTTAAAATTTTTATTGCTGATTCTGCAGTCTTACTGTTCATTTTATTTAGTTCTATCCATTTCGAGTAATGATCAACAAGTACTAAGTAGTCATCAGATCCATATTGCATAATATCAACTGAAATATATTGAAATGGCAGTTCGGGTTGTTCTCTAACCCACATTGGTTCTTTTATATTATTCTTAGAAATTTTTTTACACACACTGCAACTTGAGACATAATTGTTGATGTCATCATCCGTCCCCATCCAATAAAATAATGTTTTTGCTCTAGATGTAGTTTTTGTTATTCCAAAGTGACATTCATGAATTTTATCTAATATGCATTTTTTTAATGATTTTGGAATAAGTATTCTTTTTTGTATAAATATTAAATTGCCTTCAAAATATATATCATTTTTAAATTTGTAATAATGTTTTATAATATTGGGAACCTTGGAGATGGATGCTGGCCAACCATTTTTTACATATTGAATCAGTTTGATTGATATCTCATCTTTAGTATTCTCTTCCTTAATTTGAGAGAGAATGTTATCAGACACATTGATAGAATGTACAACCTCATTTAGGTGTGTATCACAATCTATACTAGCTTTAGAACAAGCACGGCTTAGTGAATCAGCAATATGCATTTCTTTTCCTGGTACATGTATTAAATTCAGGTCATACATACTAAGTTTTAGTTTTATCCTTTGCAATCTTAGAGAAGGTATGTTACATATTTCTTTTTTCATGATTGATATCAATGGAAGATGGTCCGTTTGTACTGTGACATGTTTACCATAGATAAAAGTATGAAATTTTTTACATGCAAACAAAATGGCAAGAAACTCCTTTTCTATTTGCCCATAGTTGATTTCTGCTAGGGTTAGTGATTTTGATGCATAGTAGACTGGTTTACTATTCTGTAACAATACACAACTAATACCTGTTTTACTTGCATCTGTTTGAATTATTACATCTGCCTGAGGATCAAACATATTAAGTATCGGATGAGTTGTCAAAATTGATTTAATTTTGTTAAAACAGTCAGTATGTATCTTTTGCCATTCAAAATGTATGTCCTTTTTTATTAAGTCACGTAAAGCTGAAGTTATATCTGACAGATTTGGAATGAACGACCTCATATAATTAACCAGTCCTAACAGCCTTTGAACATCTAATTTGTTTTTTGGAGTATCATAATCTAAAATTGCTTTAATGGTATCTGGGTCTGGACATACAGTTCCATTTTCAAATATATGGCCTAAATATTTTACTTTTTTAAGCATGTACTGAAATTTATTTTCATTGAATTTTATATTAAATTTTCTAGCACGAGCGAATACTTTTTGCAATATCTTATCCATATCTTCCTTAGTATTTGCATATATAAGTACATCGTCTATGTAATTTACAACACTATCCAGGTCAGAAAATATTTGAGATAGATATTTTTGAAATACTTCCGAGGCAACGGCGACACCAAAAGGTAATCTGTTGAACTTATATGTGCCAAATATAGTAGAGAAAGTGCAATACTTGGAGCTCTGTTCTGTTAGTATAATGTGCCAAAATGAATCCTTCAAATCGAATACTGAAAAATATTTTGCATTTTGAATCTTAACTGATAATTCTGATACAGTTGGAATTGAGCAATAATCTTTAATGGACAACCTTTCAAAATTGCTAAGCTCTGAAACAAAAAATACCAATTCTTTGTTTACTTTTCCGCTGCTCGAATATATATTTATTTATTTTTTATATTGCTTATTTACTGAGAAAAAAATTAAAAACTAAAAAACGTAAGATGACGTCATCGGACGGCAGAATGTAAAATATTTCTTTGCTTAGCACATTATAGTTTTAAATTTACGAAATGCCAAACCCATGACATGTAACTGTCAAAAAAAAAGACAACTTGTCAACGTTGAATGTATGAATGACGTTGACAATGTTGACACTAGTATTATTTACCTTTGACATTAGTACCTTTTTTTTATTAAAACAATGATAAGCAAAGGAATATCGCTGTATTCAGCCGTCCGATGACGTCATTTGGCGCTTACGTCTATTTAGAATAAAAAGAATTTCAATAATTATTTTATGCATGAAAATGGACAAATTTTGAAAAAAGAAAAAATATGAGTCTGTTCATTTTATGTCTACTTTCATATAAAAGAACAATATGGACATGTTAAAAATATGAAATGTTGTCCATTATGGCATTATTCAAGTCTTTAGGATCTAAACATAATCTGATTGACCCATCTGGCTTTTCTACAATCACTAACCTATTTACCCAGTCAGATGGACCATCAACCTGTGAGATTATACCTTGGCTTGTTAATTTATCTAGTTCCTTTTTTAATTTCGGCCTTATACTCAGTGGAACTCTATATGGGGGCTTGGAAGTTGGAATAGTATCATTTTTTAATTTTATATCATAGGGTTTTCTAGCTTACCAATTCCAGTGAATAAATCTTTATTTTCTTGTATTAATTTTTCTTTGTTGTTCTCTTCTTTAATGTCACATGATTGCACTCTTTTAACCAGATTTAACTTGACACATGTATCTCTAGATAATAAAGGAATTGATGAGTCTCCACCTGCTATAAAAAAAAAGTTCTTTGAACACTTTTGAATTAAGATTAAAGGTTAACATTATACTGCCATCAATTGGTGTCTTGTAACCATTCCAGCTTTCAAGTACCGCAGATGATTTATTGAGCTGTAAAGGTGATGGTGACTTTGCACATATCCTCTTGAAAATTTTAGTGGGAAAATTATGTTGACATCTGATCCAGGGTCAAGTTTAAATTTAATCTTCTCATTTTCTATTATTAGATCTTGATACCATCCCAAACTGTGGGTTTGAATGTTAGATTGAATAGCACCACAGAAATAGTCACCTTCAGATTCCAGATTAACTTCATTTAGAGTTTTCTTCAATGAGTTCCTACACATCTTAGCAAAGTGATTTCTTCCTCTGCATTTTGTACAGGTTTTATTGTATGCTGGACATTGGGCATACTTGTGCTCATATCCACACTTAAAACAAGGCTTTTGGTGTGGATTTTTAGATTGTTTGTTTTCATATTGAGACACCACATTGACTTCTTCCGTTTGTTTTATTTCCTTTATGTGATTCTCACTCAATGCCGATAATCTTAATGTGGTAACAACATCCTCCAAGGCTGGGTCTCCTTTTTTTATAAGACTGTCTTGGGACTCATTGTCCTTCGAACCTAACACAAGCCTATCTCTTATTAAAGAGTTCTTGCAACTCTCACAAAAATTGCAATCACTTGCCAAACTTTTGACTTCTGTGAGGAATTGTTCAAAATTTTCATCCGTCGCCTGCGTTCTCCTATAGAATTTGAATCTGCAATGTAGTATGTTTTGTTTCGGGTTACAATAGTCTCTGAAGGACTTCTTTTAGAGGGGGACTTTCTTTAAAATCAAAGGTATTATACACAGCCAGAGCCTCCTCTCCAACTATGTTAAGAAAGATAGCTAGCTTCCTCGCTTCTGGCACCGATGTCAGACCGCTCGCCTCCAGATAAATTTCGAACGCTTGTGAAATTTTTTTCCAGTTTTCATGTAAGTTCCCTGTAAGGGAGAGAGCTGCCGGTACATTGTAGCTGTTTGCCATTGTATTATTTCTTGAATGACTGCGCCATGTGTTATTTATTATAAATAAAAGATATATTTAGTAAGTAACCGAACTGGAGGGTTTATTGTTTAATTATCTCTTACATGAATGACAGCTGCCAAGTTGACAAGCCCGCCTTAACACTAGAACAAGATGCGTTCAGAAACATAATTTAAACTTTATATCACAGATGCTGTATTAGATGATGCCAAACATTTCTGGATAACCTTTTCGAAATCTTTTGCTGGCTTCAATTGCTTTGATAACGATTGTGTAAAAGATTTAACTCTTTTTGGTATAGGCTCTTCTTCTAATTGCATTTGAAGCCTTCGCCGCGACCTTAATTTCTGCCGTTCACTCAAATTAAGAAATGTATTCGTTTTTAGCGATTAAAATATGGGGTGATTACCTCTCTTCAAATCTCCGCTAATCATTACTTCGTTTAGCCACTTTTTGTATTTTTTGGCGAAATAACTCATGGTATAATTTACACGATTTGTACAAATCGTGTGTTTTTTCAGTGTATGGGTGTAATATATGTATTTAAGTATATATTTGTGTTCCTCAGTTGTCTGATATCAGTAACACAAATGCTTAAGCTACTTAGTACGGAATCAGGTCAACGCATGAGATGTTGTGAGAATTATTATTAAAAAAAAAACAAAAACTATCAATAGTTATGTTCATTATTTGTCTTCTGTTATTTACTTTTGAAAATATTTTATTTGAATTTATTTTAAATTTTATGATTTGTTAATAACTTGGTTATCTTAATCAGTGACTTTATATGGTTATAAGAGAGATTTAATCAAGAGTATTCTTGGACTAATCATATTTTGTGGTATATTATTTTATACTAAAGGGAAATTTGTTTTTAAACAGATTATTATAGTTCTAAATTGTGCTTTTTAAAGTTTTCAACTAGTTAGTTTTGATCAATCAACGCGATTTAATTTAGGTTACCTGTTTTGTTATAATACCAGTTTCAAGATTAGTCAAACAACACCCATTACCCGTACCATATGTTTGATTTTTGTAAAAATACTTTAAAATTGTAGATATTTTAAGTTACTTGTTATATAAAATTATAACTAAACTTTGAAAGTGGGCTGAACTAAATACATATACCTACCTATATTTAAAAGAAGTGTTTTATTTGTCTTTGGCATCCTTGTTTCGACCATTTCTTACGCTGGACCATTTAGCCAAATTCCCGGCAAAACTTTAAATAATATGTATCCTTGTCCTAAACCAAGCTTAAGGTGACTGGTAGGGCACACTAGCTACGCCAATTGATTTTAATTTTTAGTTACTAAACCGGATCTATTTTAAACAATTTCACCACTTGTTACAAATCCACACATATGGGGTCCGTTTTTTTAGCGTGAATCAATTTTTCGCGTACAGTAGATCCGGTTTAAAATAGATCTGGTTTAGTAGCTAAAAATTAAATCAACTGGCGTCGCTAGTGTGCCCTACCCGTCACCCTCAGAACGCCGTCCCTGGACCGTTTGTTCTTACATATTTACTTTTGTTTTATTCGAAAATAATGAATGAACTTGAAAAGTTATAATTCGTTATAATAACACATGAAAAATGCTCCGATGAAGCCTTTTAAATAAAAAATATCGTTTTTTTTTCTAAATATTTGGTTAAACAATTTAATACTTTTGTAAAGTTTTTTATGTATTTTTTTTAAATTACAATTATATGTAAAGTGAATCAATTTTCAAATAGGGCTTCATTTCAGCATTCATTCTTAATGTCTGATTAAACTAATTAAATAGATTTATAAAATCCAATTTCTTTTTTTCGATTAAAACGTAATGTTAATTTTATTTAAAAACGATACAGAGACGGGGCTTTAATTAATTACCTATATAAGCAGAATGCTCCCCAAATATTTGGGTTCCCTAAAAATAACCTTGTTAAGTAAATTATTGCACTGCATTGCATACTAGGCTCACGTAAATTGATCATAGTAAATAATTACGTTAGATCATTGCACTAAATACAAATTTTGAAAATAAACTCGACATACCGACACTTCTGCGTTGTGGGTTAGTGCAGTATTATTACGATGGCGGATCGAGGATGGTAAATTAAAAAAAGTTATATGCAGTAGGTAATTTTTTTTTCGTTGTGGTAATATTTTTAATATTAGGCAGTGATCCTTCTTTAAGCAAGTAAGTAGATCCCTACTTATTAAAAAAAAATCTACAATTTAATTTAAAGCTCTGCCATAAAGCTGATAAACCAAAAAACTGTTTGACTCAATTTGTAAGAACCTCTTAACCAAATCTGTATTTTTAAGCGAATAATTGTTGACGGCTTCTTTCTTTTTCTTTTTTTTAAAAAATTTACGGCAGTGAGTGATTATTTGTAATATTTTGTTATCAGAAATTATGGACAATCACAATCAGCTACCGTTGTACGAGTTTAGGCAATTAAAAATAAAATAGAGTCGTGCGGAGGCCTTATGCATAAGGCAATTAACGAACTTGTCATACTTAAAGTAAGAAAAAAAAAGTAATATAACAATAATGATATAAAAAAAAGGAAAACAAGAAAAAAAATAATAATAACAAAAACATGACCAAAAGAGAATAACAATAAAAAAACAAAACAATAAAATATATATTATACAACAATTACGTTTAATTTTATATACAATGATTTCATATAATATAAAAATCATCAGTAATAATGTAACTTCACCCTTTGTTATAATTGTAAATACAGATACTAATTCTAATACCAATGTGCCCTTCTCCAACAACCCCCCCGCCTTCTCTTCCCTTAATTACCCATTATATTGTTAGTAATATCGTTTTGAGAGTGAGCAAACGCGGAGCGCTAATCAAAATGTAAATTTAATATAGAAAATATAACTAAAAAAAGGCATTTACTTATAAAACAATATATAAAGAATATTTTTGTGGCAAAAGCAAATAAATAAAGACGCATTTTCATTCATGATTTTCAACGCATAAATCACGTCAATATCTCGCCAAAACATTAGAAATAAATAAGGACAGTATCAATTAAGGACTCTACCATCAGTTTGCGGTGAGGGAAACATCGTGAGGAAATCTGTACGTTTTGGATATCTCTGAAACGTGTAACGTTGATTCGGATGGTCTGGTTCACCTGCTGAAGGGTTAGAAAGGGCGGAAGGGCAGGCGCTTCATTGTAATTGCCAGACTCCCCAAATCCTGGACCACGGTCAAAGCGTTGCCCCGGATCCGAAGCGACCGCTTGGAAGCAACCGGGAATTACCACGCTGAGATGCAGGGACTTTAGTCTCAACAATGCGTAAGCGTCTTTTACGAACGTATAAAATTCATCGAACGAAAAATGCATCTGCTGGGGGTAGTCTTAAAAGGTCTAAGCGTTCTAAAATTCAATCTGTCTAAAGCTTTTATTTTCTCATCAGTTTGAATCGCAAAAATATCTTACATATTAAAGTTGTAAAAAAAAGTAAAAAAAATGTAAATAATCATCAGTAGATTATATTCTCGCTGAACACGTGACGATTCACTGCTGACTTACAAGTCCTCCAAATATATAATAAGTGTATTGCAATTAGGAAAAACTGTTATGAATGAGCGTTCATACTAAAGTAGTTTTTCAAAACTAAATAAGAGGAATAAGGTCTGTTTCGCCGCAAAAATAACTCGCAAGCTGTAAAAGACACTTCTTTTAAACAATTAATACACATAGCTTTCGTGAATCAACCAAATTTACAGTTACGGTTAATGACATGAAAAGGACTATCTAAATTTAGTACAAAGAACTACAAATTTTCAACATGCATAATAAATACATTACAGATTCAAAGCAAATTCTAAAAATTATGTAAAGCAAAATCGCATCGTTATCTCTAAATTAGATATCAAATATTTCAAGTGTCAAATATTTATTTTGAATTTCCCGCTTAATAGCAGCCCGTTTGCTTGCTAAATTCTTCAAAAACAATTGTCTACGTAATAAACATTTCGGCAATAAAATTTAAGACTGAATATTATCCAAACAATTAGAGTGTTAATCTTTGTTAGACAAGGATGTGATTTCAAATTGTTGGCTATTCTTAGTCTAATTGGTAGTTCAGTCTTATTGTAGCAAATAAGGTTTACTCTCGTTGCGGGCTGCACTGCAGCCAAGAAAAACATGTGAATAGAATATGCCCAAACGCTATTTGTCTCTTTCGTGCGATTCTATGTTCATCTTTCGATTGCGATCAAGGTCAAATGTAGTAAGTTGATGTGCTAGGCCACTTTACAATCTGTCCCTTTTGCTTATAAATTTAGCAAGAATAT
>JADPWL010002602.1:0-10842 GCA_019059595.1 Marasmia exigua | reverse complement strand
CAAAAATGTTGGGTCCGTTTTTTGTACGCGAAAAAATCTTATCCACGCTAAAAAGTGGCCGCTTTTGGCGGTGGTTGTCGCTAGTTAGGTTACCGTCGCCCTTAACCATGCAAGCACATAACAAGCATGTTAAAGTGGCTTACCATAATTTTAAAGTTGGGAACTCGGCCTCAAACCACTGGGCACCCTCTCATCGTACACAACATCGACAAGTTCCAAGTAAACCACTTTTCGACCTTAAAGATTTCAATATCCCACTCAGGGCTCATGCACTCCGTTTCTGAACCGTAAAAACCTCAATGAACAGAAATCCAGGCCGCTCCTTTCATTTTGCTTGTTTGTGTTTGCGTAATTAAAACTGAGACACTTCAACTTGTTTAAGAAGCTGATCATTTTCTGCCGCCAGGTAAGAAGCTGTTCTCGACTGCTCTGTCCTTACCACGAGACAGCAGCGTTTCGTGGTTAGTTTTAGATACTGTTGCCACGAAATGCGGGAACAATATCCCCCAACATAGAAACTTTTCTCAATTCCATAAGCCTTCAGTGTAATTTCAAAGCGTTTATTTGGAATCGCAGAGGAGTAAGTCTTGTTTGGGTTATGTTGTGAGTTATAGAAGTACCTACTTGCCTATAATGATTTGACGTTGGTACTTATCTATTTAACCCAATTTCTGAATTAGTCTGGATTTGGTTGATGTTGTGGATAAAAAAATTGTACCTGAATATTTTCTAATTTTAGCTTCTATTTATGTTAGTACATTCTGTTGTGCATACTACAGTGTTCTCGTGCGCATGCAGTGTCTCTCGAGGTGTCACGGAAGACCAGGTCATCCCGGCGTCAGTTGACGGACACGTATTATGCTGATGATGAACGCCTTTTCACTGACACTATGTAAAGTAATTTTTTTTATATAAATTATTCTATGTTTTTGTTCAGGAAATAAATTCTTTCTATTCTATTCTATTCTATAAGGTCTAAAATGGTCATAAATTCGGCGGTTGTACATAGTGGGGGATCTTTGTTTAGGGCACGGAAGCAGGTGCACGACCATCTAATCTGCGTGATCGGATTTTAGGTTGCAATTTTGACGAAATCTCAAACATGGACACGCCTAACCTCTTCCTTATCTAAACATGTAATTCCGGTGCGTCTAAAGCTGTCGTCGCTTCTGGAGCCAGGGTCGCTTGGACCAGGGTCAGGTCAGGAGTCTGCAAACAACAATGAAGTGATGTCGTCCACATTGAGACCCTTTAACAGAGGAACCAGACCAACTGAACCTTGGTTACACTTTTTTGAAACTACCCGAAACGTACGGGTTTCTTCACGATGTTTTCCCTCACCGCCGAGTTAATGGTAGAAATATGCACATAGATTTAAAAAATACAGAGAGTCTACAAGTCATGTTGTTGCACCTAGGTAATATCTTCCTAACACAAAGATGCTACTTATCTACTTACTTTGGCTCAGGTTGATGTACCTGTGTAAATTCAACAAAAAATTAATCATTTATAAGTAGAGTTCTCGCCATCAAAGAAGTCCCGTGATTGGCGCCACTTCTGTCACGTCAATATTCAAATTCAAACTTTGTTGATTTATAGTTGAGCCAAAATAATAAGCCACATTTGACGTTTCTCTCATAGAGAGGTGACCTACAAATACAAATACAAATAGTTTTTATTTTCATTAAACATGTGGGTTATTGGGCATTACAGTAGGTCCCACACTAGGAAAATTCCTGTATTGTGGGCACCCGGTATAAATAACAAAACCAGGAGAGCGACAGATTACATTTAAAACAATAATAACATTATCAACTATTTGAAACTGTGCTAACACTAAGTAATTTATTTAACAAAAGTAATTTAGTTAAAAAAGGTTTAAAAAAAGTATATATATATATATTGTAATATAATATGCTTGCTGTCTGTGAAGTGTGCGAGCGAGGTGATAAGAAACTAAACCTAAAATGTATGTGTGTATAAATGTAAAACGTGTGCGTGTGCGTGTGCGTGTGGGTGTGCGTACTAAAAAACTTCGATTAAAGTGAATAATCGATATTATTATGTACTCCAACAAACGTGAATCGAATAAAATAATAATGGAAAATAAGTTATTAGTACTTTTATTTAGAGAAATGTGAATCAAAATTATTGGAAAGAAGATAGTAGGTACCTATCCCAGATATTGATCCGCGGCCAGTTTATTTCTTTTTTTCGAAATCAAAGCGTATATCGTGTGCTGTATATAGTTTTTCTGTTTACCAAGTTTTAAAATGTATTTATACTTTTTAATAACAAAATAATACGTTTAATCTGAATGTGGCTTTCATTTATGGTCGAAAATTTCTATACGATACTATACGTTATACTATACGTCCGATTATTTTAGGAATATCCCTAGAGCTTAAAAAGAAAATGGGTTGACAGATATAACATTGTACCAACGTCCGATTTTCTAGAAAAGTTAATTTTTAATAAGTTTATAAATAGTTTAACAAGAAATAAAGTAAATCGTGAAATTATCTTTTTTGTCTTTTATGCAATAAATAAATGCCAATATAATTTTAAAAAGTAAAGATTGATAAATTTAATGCCCGTTGTTACAAGGTTACTTTTTTCGAGGCGCGGAGTCTATTCGTATTTTGACAACCCTTATCTTTGTGTGACAGAAAACATCCTTGAACTCAATTATAACGGAGCATTAAAGTTTAAACATATCAATCAATGTTGACCGTGGGAAAGCCACGCTTTGGCATGAATGGGCCGGCTCGACCGGAGTGATACCACGGCCACACAGAAAACTGGTGTTAAGCAGCACAGTACAGCAAAGGTTGGCAGCGCACTTGTGACTCCACTGATGTCGACACCCACGACATGGGCGGTGGCAATCGCTTACCATCAGGTGATCCGTCTGCTCGTCTGCCACACAACATAAAAAAGTGTTCTAGGTAGGTACCACACACGTCTACGTACCTACCTACTCTACTGACTCTACCCTAAATTGATTTTCATAAATTCTATAAGTCCTCATCTTCATGAGCCTATAACTGCAGTCTTTTGTTGGACATCGGTTTGCCACTCAGATCGATCATTTGCTCTCGCATGCAGCTCTTGCCAGTCATCCAGGGGCGTTTTTACCTATTACATCCTTAATTGCCTTATGTACGTACAGTCAAAGAACGAAAAGGTTCGTCAGTTTTCAAATTGATTCGTTTGATATGTACCTTATTACCTGGCCGTGTGGTACTACTGGCAGAGTAGAATAGGCCACCCTCTTTCTTACCGAGGTGTCCTAAAAGGCGACTAAGGTAAAGCTGCTGGCATGATCATCAGCACCCGAGAAGGAAAACTCTACATTTATATCAAAACCCTCGCCAACCCGTCTGCCAAGCGTGGTGAGTATGGCAATTACCCCTTCTGTGATTGAGGGAAGCCCGTGCCCCAGCAGTGGGGACTTAAATGGGCTGATGATGATGATGATGACCTATCTATTACCTTTCGTAAATTTGTCAGAGTAATACCTGTTGTACAGAAAATTATGCTTAACTGTTAGATCAGAAAGTTCAGATTTGCTTGTAGAAATATTTTGCCTTTTAATGTAAAGAAAATTTAAAGATACCTATGACGTAAAACCTACATTGGTGTGACATGGCAATTAAATTTATAATTAAAACAAAATTAAAAGAATATATTGTCATGGTTGGTGACGTTTTTAATTTGGATGTTTAATATTGACTGTCTTGTGTGCCATTCGCCAATAACTTTGGATAATAGGTTAAAAGGTTAAAATCTCTCTGTCTTTGCCATATTCGAAGACAAAATGTATTATGACATTTTTAAAAGGTTGGCAGATCTTTTTTAAACGGTATGTTGGTATAACTGATTCTTGCCATGCAAGCGAAAAATACCTTAAGGTGACGAACCTTTTTATTCTCTGACTGTACACACGACGTCACGTCGTAATTTTAATTCTTAGTTACTAAACCGGATCTATTTTAAACAATTTCGGGGTTACAACCTCTCGGCAAACACTTATACTATTTATTAAATAACGCGCACAAATGCGGACCCAACATTTGTACGCGAAAAATTGATTCTCGCTAAAAGTAGCCGCTTTTGGGGTGAATCAATTTTTCGCGTACGTGTTGGACCCAACATTGTAACTAGGAATCACACGCTAAGATGAGGAGAACGGCCAGTACTCGCGCCCGCTCCTTGCCGTGGAGGCTCTATGTGTAGTAAGGGGCTCTTAGCGCCCTCTAACTCCCGGAGCCCGCGTGCACCGCACCCCCTGCATTGGTAGCTAAAGACGCCGCTGACCATAGCTCTACTCAAGGGAAGGATAGATAAGATCCACATTTGTTTAACACAGTGATTTATAAACATGTATTATGAATCTTAATCACCGACGGGTAAGTATAATATGTTTCCTTGATAAGGAAGAATGAATACTTAGCTTATTAATTAACTAAGTTTTAATGAAACCATTGTTAATGTAATACTTCAACATTTTCGGAGCAAGCAACAGCTTCGGAGCCCGGGGTACGCTTGGGCCTTACATCCAGGATTTGAAAAGTCTGGTATTGAAACAAAACATAGGTACACCTTGTGATTCTTTAATCTTGCCGATTTTTTTGCGTAACAAAAAAGTCACTCAGCTGACTAGGTGCCGTTCGCGTTGTCTACAAACAATAGATGCTTGGTACAGTCACGAGCTTTAATTTGGGACCTATTTCCATTAAATGTTGTTAGAACATTCATAATGCAATAAGGTTGAAACTTTTGTGCAATAATGTTGAATGTCAAGTCATTAAATTTCGGGAACCAGACTCACTGGACAATATAACATGTGTGCGTATTGTGAATCGAAAAACCTTACAAATTGCGTAATATCTTCTTATTATCAGTTCAGTCGTACACTCCTGACGGAGTGGTCGTGATTATGGATTGTCTGTATGTTGGGTAGCGGCTTTAGCGAGACTTCTCCATCTTTCTCTGTTTGTGGCACTACATGCACATTAAGTCAAGGAACACTTTTTTAAATGTAATAAATGACAGACGAGCAGACGAATCACCTGATGGTAAGCGAATGCCGCCGCCCATGGACACCCGCGACACTAGTGGTGTCACGTGCGCTGCCAACCTTTAATCACCCCTTTCCCCCGGGTTGGGCCTCCGATACCCTCCCTCACGCAGCGAAACACAGCACAGTGCTGCTTCCCTTTGTAGTAGACTTGATACTGTCTGTCCTTGATACCTTGTAGGTGATCTGCCTCGGGACGTCTAATATAAGTCATCATATTTGTTACGCTTTCTCTACGAAACTGACACAAAGCAAACTTAAACCTTAGACTGTGTACTCTCTCAAATAAAATAGCCATACAGTGTCAGTTTTCCCAACTTTCTATTCGAACTTTGAAGATACAAAAGCCTGTAGCAATATTATAGTTCAGAATAGGTACCAAGCGAAGTGTATTATGTCAGCCGTGTGGTCCCCGGCAGAGTAGAATAGGCCACCCTCACTCTTACCGAGGTGTCGTAAAGGGCGACTAAGGTAAAGCTGCTGGCATGATCATCAGCACCCAGAGAAGGAAAACTGCATTTATATCAAAACCCTCGCCAACCCGTCTGCCAAGCGTGGTGAGTATGGCAATTACCCCTCATGTGATTGAGGGAGGCCCGTGCCCCAGCAGTGGAGACTTAAATGGGCTGACGATGACGATGACGATGAAGTGTATGAATCGCCTTCGATCATCTTGACTGACCCGATGGCGCGTTTGGTAGTGACCCTACCTCGTACGCCGTGGGTTCGATCCCCGACAACACTGACGCTGCTTCACGTCAGTTTTCTGTAAGGCCCTGTACTCCGGTCGAGCCAACCCATTCATACTGAAGCGTTGATCTTCCACGGTGAACAAGACAAGCGCTGCCAAGTGACTTGTAAACGAAATAGGTAGGTATTAGGCATCTGCCCACCTATAAATCCCCCTTTCCCCAGGATTGAGCCTCTGGTACCCTCACTCACGTAGCGAAACACAGCACAGTGCTGATTCACGCCGGTTTTCTGTGAGGCCGTGGTATCACTCCGGTCGACCCGGCCCATTCACGCCGAAGCGTGGCTCTCCCACGGTCCTTTCCTATATTCCCATTTTGGATGTCTCTTTGTTTCTTCAGCAGGTAGGTATAAAGCTAGCTAAAAGGCGATTACATCATCATCATCATCATCATCAGCCCATTTAAGTCCCCACTGCTGGGGCACGGGCCTCCCTCAATCACATGAGGGGTAATTGCCATACTCACCACGCTTGGCAGACGGGTTGGCGAGGGTTTTGATATAAATGCAGAGTTTTCCTTCTCTGGGTGCTGATGATCATGCCAGCAGCTTTACCTTAGTCGCCTTTTACGACACCTCGGTAAGAGTGAGGGCGGCCTATTCTACTCTGCCGGGGACCACACGGCCAAGGCGATTACATTATTTATAAAATAGATTTTCGTAAAAAATTCGCTTCTAAAGCTTGAATATGGTATTAGGGTATGAAAACAGTGCGTCGAATATGTTTACCGTGTGTCAACTTTAGGGTGATCCCACACATAACCGACTGTGGTAGAACCACACTTCGGCATGAATGGGCCGGCTCGACCGGAGTGATACCACTCACAGAAAACCGGCGTGAAGCAGCACTGCAGTGCTGTTTCGCTGCGTGAGTGAGGGTACCGGATGCCCAATCCGGGGGAAAGGGGGTTTAAAAATTGGCAGCGTACTTGTGACTCCATTATGGGCGGCGGTAATCGCTTACCATCAGGCGATCCGTCTGCTCGTCTGCCACCTATGAGAAAAACAGAACATACCGACTGATATTTATGAAACATTTTTTCTTTCTTTCTGATATCAACAGCGCAACGCACACGACCTACAAAAAATTAGATAAGAAATCGGTTAACTTTTGTAGGTCCGATAATCGGTCCGACCAAATGTCAGTCAGTCAGTCAGTCGCTCATGTGGAACCTCTTATATTTGCGTTAAAACATAGTTAACACAGCTTTACACAAAATAAACAAAAGTGCATGACGTTATTCAATCACCGTCCGGTGCATGACGAAAACGTCCACGGAAACCAGGTTGCGGTCCACATACACACAGTCGGGTAAACGGCACTGAGGCATCTTCAGTCAAGGGGTTCTTAAACTTGATAATCAGGGGTTATTTTGGTAGTTCATTATTATTATTTGAAAGAAATAGGGTGAGCATTGCGTCTCATAGCCACTGCGACCAATAGATGATCTATTGTGGCAGCCCCAGAACTAGGCTTGCCAGACCGCCGGGAAATCTGGGATTGTCCCGGAATCTTGCCTCTTGTCCCGTGTCCAGTAAATAGCGCTTATTGTCCCGGATTCCGAAAAGTTATTATTTTTTAAACAAAATATACTGACCGATGTCTGACTCTTTCATGTTTAAAATTTTTGATGATAGCGTCTTATTATTACTCTTTTGTTTTCTTCAGTTTATTATTATTTAATTTGTTATTTAGTTTCCATTGTCTACGAAAGTTTAAATTAACTAATTTAAGCGAAGTTCTCAAATCTATAATAGTTTAACGTGTGATTTACTACCACAGTGCTTCATCTTAGAATTATAAGTACCTTCTAATTACATACCTACTTTTAATAAAAAGTAGGTATTTGAAAATAAATTAATTTTAAATGAATCCTTTGAAAAAAAAAATATATTTGCGATTATAGCCATGACCCGACATTTTTCTATTGTTTTTCTAGAACTGTATACACAATACATATTTCTGCATCGCCTAATGGATGACTGGTAGAGAATGCTGTATAGCATTAAGTCCGCCAATTGTACTTTTACTTTCTTGTGCAATAAAGAATAAATAAATAAATAACTGTCCCGGATTTGATAAGTTACTATCTGGCAACCCTATCCAGAACCTATTACAGCACCTCATGTAGCTCCAGTTCCAGGATAAACCCGAGAATGGTGCTGATGGGGGAGCTTTTGATCTCGTCTGCCGGGATCATGTGTGATCCCAGGTGCCGGCTTCTGCAGCGGTGTAGCGCTATGCATGGACGTGGATAATCGTTTCCTCGCGACAGAACGTGCAGATTTTGGTATCTGAAAGGCCCATGTTGTGCAGGTGCCTGTTTAATTTGCAATGCCCCGTGAGGGTCCGAGTGAGTGCCCTAACATGCCCTCTACTCAGTTTTATTATTTGTACAGCTCGTTTCTGATCGAACGCCTGTATCAACGCCTTGGACTGTTCTAGTCGAGGGAGTCTTTTCCAAAATTCAGTGCTTTGCTTATGCTTCCATTCTTTTAACTCGAAACTGACCATGCAGGCTGGAACGCCACTTATTGGTTCCGGTCCGAGTAGTGGGCTCTCTGCCCCGGCCTTTGCTAGCACGGCAACGACTTCGTTGCCTCTGATATTGCAGTGTCCCGGTACCTAAATCAGCGATACGATGTTGGCATTGCCAAGCTAGTTTAGGAGTACGACACACTAGCTAATGAGTTTGGAGTCAAGTTCACAGGATGTTAACGCCTTGAGAGCTTGACTATCTGAGAAGATGAATATCTTCTTATTCTAGAGATTCATTTGCAGACTCTCTTGGTTGTTGATTTTACGTTAAAATAAAGTAGATATACCCACCACAAATGACGTGATTTAGTATTTACAAGCTGGAAAAATCCCGTAAGTTTTTGAATAAAAAAGTATCCTTTATGGAATATTTCTTTAGACGACGGGTAGACCTACCTAGCGACACCAATCGATTTAAATTGTTAGCTACAAAACCGGATCTACTTTAAACAATTTCGGAGCGGGAGTCTCTAAGCATAAATTTGTACTATTTATTTAATAATTGTGCCCTACTTTTTTATCTGTTTTTGCACTCGAAATTTGGAGTAACGCCATTAGTGGCCGTTTTTGACGGTAATTAACACATAGTAATGAAAATAAGGTGTAATGTAAATGTAATGAGTTTGTGTAAAAAAATAAAGACATAGTAAACGTAATATACATTATATTATAATAAATTGACATTGACTTTTTCATTAGAATTTTCTTAATCATCACTGGTCGCCTTTCTACGCTGTGGTAAAAAATATTGACTTTCACCGCATCCAGCACGGGTGTCGAACCCAATGCATCGATTAGAAACGGCGGACCTTAAAAGGGCGAACAATCCATTCGTTCACTTAATAAAGTTAATTGCACATCTGAATGCAAGGCTCAAGGATTATCAATTGAGTTTTCTCTCTATTTAAGTTGTTCGTAGGTACCTATTAAAATATTTAAATATTTCACAACATCACCTACATTGATCTGACTCCGAGATAGGTAGCTCAAGCACCTGTTTTACGGATATCAGGATCAACAGTGGGATGACAAATATATAATACTTTTCTTTTGTAAATACTTATACTTATAATATATAGAAAACACCCAGACCAATACAAACAGACATGTTCATGCACAAATGTTTGTACTGTGCGGCGTTCAAACCCGGAACCATTGCACTAGTGGCAGCGTTCACTACCACTGTTCCAAACGGGTCGTCCCTTGGACCAAAGGCAGCGTTCACTTCTTGGACCAAAGGCAGCGTTCACTTCTTGGACCAAAGGCAGCGTTCACTACTTGGACCGAAGGCAGCGTTCACTACCACTGTTCCAAACGGGTCGTCCCTTGGACCAAAGGCAGCGTTCACTTCTTGGACTAAAGGCAGCGTTCACTTCTTAGACCAAAGGCAGCGTTCACTTCTTGGACCAAAGGCAGCGTTCACTAATTAACATTTTAAAAGTATAGGCAAAAAAATATTAGCGATCTCCTATATTACCTGCGTTACTTATTTGTAGGCAATTAGTAACAGCGGTAGGTAAAGCAGTTATGTTACCTACCTACAAGTCATAAGTCATTTGAATAAGAAATGAAAATTGTAATCACCGTATATTTGAAAACAGGACAACTACTGAGTTTCTTGCTGATTTTTCTCGTAGAAATTGACCATCCGAACAGCGGTGATTAAACATAACTACAAGGTGTATACAGATACAATAAATACACGTGGTTATAGGGATGTAAAATGTTCACAGGAACGTTGACATCCCTATAAACACGTGTTCTACTAAACCATTATGCACAATATTGGTCTATCACTTTGGAAATCGCATGAAAAAAATTTCAACTTTTCATACCAAAGTCGGCACTGACTGAGTCATTTTGTATGGGGAGGCGAAAAAAAATTATCCGATGAATTCGAAATGTCGTGATCAAATGTTGTTCAGATATGGTTGGTAGAACAGGTGTTAACTTAAGGGATATAAATGTTTACATATACATCCTGTATTGACACATAAATTTTCTGTATCACTAAATTGAATAAAAAAAAAAATTTTTTATACATTATATTTAATTAGCTGGCAGTGGGAGCGAAGGTCCATTACAACCACGATTCCCGGCGGTCACTTACGAAAAATCGAATCTATGGTGGCCAACAATATTTTTATTCTGGTTAAATTCACTTAGGTCACACTTACATAGTTCAAATAGTCTTGAATATAGGGCTTACGCCTACAAAATTTGATGAGCAACGAAATAATGCAGGTGGCAAGCCGGTAACATACCGAGTTACTTCTTCATACTACAAAATTCTCAAACTGAGCATCTGTCTTTTCATATATGTAGTATAGAATCGTCAGTCCGTTCGTTTTAGCACGTGCAAAAATTACTAAGACATAACTCGATTGCCTATCGGCTTGTTAAAAGGATAGGAAATAGCAACGCACAGGGTGCAAGCGAGAAAGAAGAAAAATTATAATGATTCCGAATT
>JADPWL010002601.1:0-13111 GCA_019059595.1 Marasmia exigua | reverse complement strand
TGACTCCTGCTCGTCCTCTTGTGATCATCGGCATTATAAATTTTAGATGTAAAACTCACAAATGTCACTCGGAAACGGTATGTGTATGTGCACTGAACTGTTTTATTAGTTATCACTGAGTTTGTAAGTAGGTACGGCCACGAGTTGGGACGCCATATTTCGCATGAGACTTTTTGATTGAAATGAAAGTTGCAATTTGGTGACGAAATAGTTTGTATTTTGTTAAGTTCGAAATAATACAGATAGGGCACTAATTTAGCACTACTTAAATATAAAATTACAGCGAGAACAGTTAAAATAATGTCAAGATATTGTTGACACTCAGCGCGCGTGAATCCGAATCTCCCGCCTGTCATTTGTTATTATACTTCTTTTCGTCGGCGAACGGCGGGTGGCCAGTCAGTGCGCTGCGTGAGCCGACGGGTGACACAGACTATATAAACTAAGTCATCCCCAAATCGTAGTCGCGTAAGCGTTGGGGTATATTTGTGACACGGCGATTAGGACGGTTTACTATAAAAGTTAAATAAAATGTTGAATTAAGTATTAAACACGCTGATTTCTTATTGTTAATTAATTAATTATTTATTTACTATTTATTGCACTAAATTGAATGCCAAGAGGCATTCTATACCAGTTAGAGTTAGGATAATGAGGAGGCGAAGGAGACGATATTTATTGTGAAATAAAAAAAAAATACTGCAAAAATTATGCGGAAATACAAATATGTAAATTAATAACGGTTCGAAAAATGTAGGTTGTTCAATAATTAATTTAAAAAATCGATAAGAGAAGCGTTAAAATGTTGATTTAGATTGAAACGTTGAGTACAACACTAGCTTGGTTTGCGCATGCGCCCGTCGCACCGCCGCGCGCCAGCCAACTGTCAAAAACGCCATTTTAAAAATAAACGGTTTGTGAATTGCGTTCGAGCGGGCTCGAGTAAAACTTTGTTTATTTTTCTAAAAACAGTGAATTACTTACTTACTACTCAACTCTGCCAACCTTAAAACATTTCCTGTTTTTTAACATTTTCGTTGTGTTAAAGGTAAGCGCATTTATTTTTGTTAAGGATTTCAAACAACAGATCGTGCCGTTTCTAACTTTGTTGTGCAGATTTTATTAGGCAAATTTGCTCATGACTTTTTAAAATGAAATGTATTATTCATTCAGGAATTGCCAAAATGTCTAACGAGCGTAACAACGAAACACAAGACGCGATAAAGCGCGAGGTCAAGGCAGTACAGTTGAGTTGCTTAGACGCATGTAATATCATCGAGAATGCCCCGCTGGACACACAATACATGAGTACGGAGAGCATAGCAGATTACACACTGCGTTACGTGGAAGGAGTACGCGTCGAGATTGAGAATTACAAAACTGCTGTTGCTGCGGGGGACAACTTGTTAACCAGTCAATTTTTCAGTGATTTAATGGAAAGAAGAGAAGAGATTAAGGAATTAGAAGCATTAAATAGGTCTTACCTTTTAGCTCTGGATTTAGAAGTTAATAGGTGAGTTTATCTATTGTGATAATCCTGATTTTGTTAACCTGCACTTGAGTTTTTACTGTCCATGATTTGTATTTTAAGTTTAACTACCCAGTAATGTTAGTATTATCAAAATCACATCAAACTGGATCTTAAATTCTAATAATTCATGTTTCGTTCTAAATAACGCAAGTCAATTTTGTCAAACATGTAAATTATAATTCACCAAAATATACAAGGATTGCGAAGTAAAACTGAGCTATTGGAAATTACTCTTACAGAACTTAAAAAAAACACGTATCCTGACGCGTTATGTTTTACAGAAACTTTTATTAAAAATGGAGATGAAGAGAGTGTAAATATGAATAATTACGTACTAGCTTCTTTTTATTCAAGACAAAATAAAAGAGGGGGCTCGTGCATTTTTATCAGAAAAGGACTTGTACATAAAAAAATAACTTGTTTTGACGATTTCGCTTTGTTACACCACTTTGAATGCTGTGCAGTTAACCTTAATTCAAATAATATCATTATTATCTGTGTTTATCGTATTCCGTCAAAATCTCAAAAAGATATAAACTACTTTCTTGAAAAATTAGATTCAGTTTTACATAAATGTCTTCAAAAATATCCGAATAAGAAAATAATAATCACTGGGGATTTCAACATAAACATGATGGAAACTTCAAAAATCTCTTCAAATTTATTAGATATAATTAACAAATATAACCTTTATCTGCATATAAAACAGCCAACTAGAAAAAATACTTGTCTTGACTTGATCATTAGCAATATGAGCTATGCAACAGGGTCTGTTCTCCCACTAATGTTATCGGACCATGACACTGCTCAGGTACTTAAATTTAAAATAGATCTTTTAAAGAGATCCCTAATTCTGTGTATGCATTTAAACGGAGCTACTCAAACGAAAATATTGAATTATTTAAAAAACATTTACAATCACTATCTTTTTCTGAAGTTTATTCACATTCTAACTTTAATGATGCTTTTTAACGAGTTTTATGATTTGTTTTGTCTCCTTTACAATCTTTGTTTCCCAATAATTAGAGTAAAGATAAATATGGTACACCAAATCCCTTGGATATCAAAGGGCTTAAAAAAAGTTGCTCCACAAAAAGAATACTACGACAGAAATATTATACTACTAAAGCTAAAACTGACCGCGAAAATTACTTAAATTATAATAAAATTTTAAAAAATGTACATATTTCTCAAAAGATTAGCTAACAGAAAATTTATAACAAACAGTAGAAACATAGGCAAAGCTACGTGGGCAGTTATTAAAAAAGAGGCCAAAAATCCTAAAACACAAAAGCATATTAATGAGATAGTATGCGATGGCAAAACATTAAATAATCCTGCAAATATAGCTTCTTCTTTCAATAATTACTTTATAAATTTAGCAAATAGCCATAACATTAATAATCAAACAAGAAACACATGCCATAATTTTTTATCTAACACCATTTTCCTAAATCCAGTAAACGAGGAATATATTACTAAAATTATTATGAGTTTAAGCAACACGAAATCGGAAGGCTATGATTCAATATCCACCAAAGTTCTCAAATCCTGTAAAGAGCAATTGAGTTCGGTACTCACCTATTTGGTGAATTTCTCTATTGAATCTAGCACTTTCCCGGATAAGCTTAAAATATCAGTAGTCAAACCGCTGCACAAAAAAGGAGACAGCGCTGATATGTCAAACTACCGACCCATTACACTCGTGCCAGTTTTTTCAAAATTATTTGAGAGAGTAATACATGACCAAATTAGTTCTTTTATATTAAAATATCACGTCATTAAAGCGAATCAATACGGTTTCCAGAAAATGAAGTCAACCAGTCATGCAGCTTTTAATTTAGTGTATGAAGTCTTAAAAAATGTTAATGATAAAAAATACACCACCACCATGTTTTTAGACATGTCCAAAGCATTCGACCTAGTGTCGCATAAAATACTTTTGAATAAATTAGATTTTAATGGAATAAGGGGACCTGCTCAAAAGTGGATTAAATCATATTTGGAATGTAGAAAACAGTTTGTGGAAATTACTCAACTCAAAAAAGTTAGCTCGAAATCTATGATTCAAACTTTTAAATCTGATTCCATTGTAAATGGCAATGGAGTGCCCCAAGGAAGTATACTCGGTCCACTGTTATTTCTATTATACATTAATGATCTACCTGACTGTACACGTAATAAAACTATCCTATTTGCAGATGATATTTCTGTCATAGTTACTACTAACAAAACATCAACACCTTAACCAACATAAAGCAGATATTACTCAATCACTTTCGTCTATTATTAACTGGTTAAATAACAATAGTTTACTGATAAATCTTAACAAAACCAAATTAATAAATTTCAATAATTTCCAGCACCAAAATATTCAAATTAACTTTGACGGATACACCCTCCATAACACTCACGAGGCCACTTTCTTGGGTATAATCATCAATCCTAAACTAACTTGTGAAAGAGCAATTAGTTAAAGTCTGCGCAAAAATAAATAGATTCGCATTTGCGCTTTATAAACTAACAAAAATAGCCAACGTTAGTACAGCTATTGCCGCCTACTACGCATATGTCGAATCGGTTCTAAGATATGGGCTGCTAATATGGGGAAATGGTACGGACATTCATTCAGTGTTTATCGCGCAAAAACGGTGCATTCGCTCTATATGCAACATAGCATCTGACGTCTCTTGCAAACCTTATTTTAAAATGCTTAACATTTTACCTCTCCCATGTTTGTATATACTCGAGGTAGGTCTATTCGTTTCACAAAATAAACATTTATTCATTACTGCAAAACAGCATACACACAGAAATATTAGACACAATAACAATTTAATAATTAATATCGCACCAAACACAAGTTGCTGCATAAATAACTGCTATATGATGAGTATAAAAATATACAATAAAATACCTGATCACATTAAGTTACTTCCTATACACAAATTTAAATCGTCTTTACGTGATCTGCTAATAAAAAATACTTTTTATTCGGTCAGTGATTTTTTAAAATGTAAGTTATAGCGAGCTTACCTACTTATCTATGCATAGATTAAGTTCATTGATTTTAGATTCCTTCTTAATTTGTTATTATTCCACCTATAAGTCCACCTAATTATTTAAATTTAAAACATTTTTATATATGTGTGTGCTTCTGTTTGTAACCCACACGATGTTATTTTACCCTAGAGTTATGCTTAAAAAATGTTTTCTTTATATTATTTTCCCATTTTTTATCTCTGTAGTGTAAGGTCCTATAAATAGGTCTTACCACAGAGAACTTCGAATGCTCTTACAACTTGAAATATTTGCATGCTACAATTTAATGGCTAAATAGGTTTAAGCAACATGTAAATTTACAACATCTACATTCTATGTAACCACCCTATTTATTGGCAAATAAAGTATTTTGTATTTTGTATAAATGCATCATTCTAAGTGGTATTCATCAAATTATGATTAATTGGATTACTATCTAGACTTAAGTTAATTTAATATGTTAAGTTATTATCTATAATGATTGTACTCTGTCTGTGTTCTTTAATAAATAAATAAATTACTTGTAGATTGGCGGCACTGATAAATACCTCTGAAGAAGCGAGGTCCAGACCAAAGGTGCAGAAGCAAGATGTGAGACCAGAGCACCTTCAAAAAGCCAAAGAGAGGTTTCATGTGATGAAGAGCGACCTGCATGGGCTGATCCAGTCCCTGTATCCAAGCAATTCTGAAGCACTCACTGATGTTCTGGGGGTATGTAATAAAACTTATTAACATTTTCACAAAAAAGGAAATTTATTAGTTAAATGCAGTGTGTGATCAATATCACACACCAATGTGTTGATCTACAGGCTTGTGCTACAGATCGATGCCAAGAAGCTGTGAGCCATATCACTGCTTCTTGGGGTAAAATCCACCCACCCAGACTAGACACAATATTATGATAACAATAAATACTGGTTTTGGATTGCCTAATGCCCCCTTCACTCCTAGCTTCGCCACTGCCAAGAAGACAGCTCACACTTAATTTTTTTTTTAAGTTATTCTTATAATTATTTTATGGTTTCAGCAACTAATGCAGCAAAGGTTGAATGAAACATCCAATGGCTACATAGTGATCACGGCTGAAAACTATCAAATCATTGAACTCTTGAAGGATGCTAACCTCGTCGTTGCAAACCCTTACAATAATATGGAAGTAAAACTATCATATTAAAGATACAATCTTAAAATATTATACTAAGATCAGTATTGTTTCATATGGGTATTTCCAAACATGTTGAATATTATCATATTGAATATTAAAATATGTGGACAGTAATGATTAACTATAAAAGTCATTTCAGTGGACAGTTAGAAGAATGATCCATGAAAGGTTGATCCATATTTTGGAGCCCTAGGGTCCAAAATGTGATTATATGAGAATAATTTGATGTAACTAGTTAGATAACTTAGATAATCGTTGAAGTGCAGAATATGTAAGTCATTTGTTGGCGAATGAACACCAAAAATTGTAGATTTATTTAATGGTTGGTAAAATATACCAATTACATTGTTCAAATAGATGAGATGTGTATTTTGGGTCAATTTGTATAAGTCTCTGCTCAACTCCGGCCAGCTCCACTTCTGTTGCAACGCAACCTATTAATAATAATACTTTGGGTTCAAATTAATATTGTGATGATTATGCTGAATTAGTGATATGATTGTTGATTATTATAACGAAACATTAATTATAGGTAGTTCTGCCATGGCAGATATATAAAAATGCTGTTACTATTGCTTGTACTAGAACTAATTTGTTGACTGAATTATTGATAAGAAATATAGTATAATTACTGAACAATTTTTTTCTTTCTTATTGACCTATAATTTTTTACTTATAAAAATGTAAACAATTGATATTTTTTCTCTTCAGGAATGTTAAGGTAATTTCTACTTATTACTATTTCTTTTGTAATTCCAGATCATTGTACTAATATTCATTTAAATTGTTTTCGGGTTTACCCACGGAACATCTTTTTTGCAGACCGATTATAAGGTCCTACAAATAGTGGGCCGATTTCTATACATAAACAAAAATCAGTCACCGATTGCCGGTCGTGTGCGCACATGCGGGGTCACCCTTTATCTGTTTATCTTTAAATTCGTATCGTGGGTGTGCATTAACCCAGCCAGAATGTGTGGATTTTCGTAATTTTGAGTATGCAGATAATTAGATAAGAATTTGAAATAAATGAAATGCGAAATTTTAAATACCTATAATTTTTAAGTTATTTCGTAAAAACATTTCTGACTGGCGTAACGTTCCCCCAGCCAGATGTTTTCTTATTAATGAAATATTTTGGAGCATTGCGAAATATCTAAAATAAGTGCGCTATTATAATCTAAGCGCGATAGGCTGTCGTTGCAAAGTGCAATGCATATGACGCATTTTGACCGCGCAGCTGGTGACCCCATGTAAAGACTGTCAGTGATAGAAACAGCCTACAACGAAACAGTTCTATCGAACGAGAATATAGGTACCTATCGTATCCAAACAAAAAGACAACGCACCGCGCGTGTGAAAGAGACTAATAATTCGGTTATGAATTCCATTGTTCCATTGGCCTTCTAAAACTCATTTAACAAGGGAAAGTAGACAAATATCCGGACATCGAGGCAACCAAAAGTATGTGATCAACAATATGACATACCACGTACCATAATGATACCATGGCCTCACAGAAAACCGGCGTGAAGCAGTGCTGTACTGTGTTTCGCTGCGTGCGTGAAGGTACCGGAGGCCCTATCCGGGGGAAAGGTGGATTTAAAGGTTGGCAGTGGCAATTGCTTACCATCAGGCGATCCGTCTGCTCGTCTGCCACCTATCACATAAAAAAAAAATATTTTGCCCAATGCCCAACACTGGTAGAGAGCACACTTGCCAAATCCTCTTATTGTTCCAGTCGTAATGACTTACATCAACATCACCAGCGTGAAACTGTTCGTGAAGGTGCAGAACGTGTTCGGGGTCTGTAAAGTGTTCGCTTGCCTCGTCGTCATTGGGGGCGGAATCTATGAAATCGCTAAAGGTACTTAACATTAATAGGGTATTTGACTAAGCCCGAGATTTTACAAAATATAAATATTTTATCAAAATATAGGTAAATATGTGCGAATAGCAAAAATTCTCAATTAAAAAAGTAAAAAAACTAAAACCCAACTACGACAAAAAACGTCGCTGAAAAAGTATAAAACAAGCCTTCGTTGTCAATTTATGCAATATTCACTATGTAGAGATAAAATTTCATGTTTGGAAATCCGCAGTCACACGTTGTCAAAGGGTAGTATATTTAACATGTGACTACGCCTTTCCAAACATGAAATTTTATCTCTACATAGTGAATATTGCATAAATTGACAACGAAGGCTTGTTTTATACTTTTTCAGCGACGTTTTTTGTCGTAGTTGGGTTTTAGTTTTTTTACTTTTATTTTATTTTTACTATTTTGGTGTCCAAGTGCTAGTAATATATATATATATATATTCAAAATGTACAAGTCAAGCGCTTTCAAATGATACCAAACACGGCATATTTATCATAACTTTATTTTTTTACTCTGTATGTTTTATCCGCTAGAGGGCGCCACATTAAATTTTGTGAAACTTCATATAGCCTATAACCAGCGGACGATCAAGACGCTTATAATGATATGTCATTTGTCGAATTCTGATAAGTAGTTAAGAAGTTACGTGGAAACAGAAGAACATACATACATACATACATAGGTACATACATACATACATACATACATACATACATACATACATACATACATAGCCTGTCAAAATCATAACCCTCCTTTTGCTTTGCCGTAGTCGGGTAAAAATATAACGTCTAGCCGGTTTTTATGGTCATTCAAAGATTCATGGGCAAGTCCATTTTCAAAGTATGTTTTTTTTTTTTAAATAATTATACCATTGAATAACCCATATAATTTACACCAACTATTATAATGGAACCATTGACATAAACGAAACATTTGATATAGCTACCATACAAAATTCAAATGAAATGCATACAAAATACTGTCGTGTGACGTCACATCTCTGTAGCCATTTGTATGGAGCGTTTTGGGTTTGCCCAAAATAATGTGATTTTATAGTTGTGATATCTCAGGTAGTTTAAATGAGAATCAAGTAATTCTTTCAACGATGTTTCTATCATTGAGAGGTCTTTTGATTACACAAATGAAAAAAAAATAGTCAAATACCGTATTCTCTTTTCAGATTATTTATTGAGTTAATACTCAATATTGTTTCCGTCTTTTTTAGGGTTCCGTAGCCAAAATGGCAAAAACGGAACCCTTATAGTTTCGTCATGTCCGTCTGTCCGTCTGTCCGTCTGTCCGTCTGTCACAGCCGATTTACTCGGAAACTATAAGTACTACAGTGATGAAATTTGATGGGAATATGTGTTGTATGAACCGCTACAAAAATATGACACTAAATAGTAAAAAAAAGAATTGGGGGTGGGGCCCCCCATACATGTAACTGAGGGATGAAATTTTTTTTTTCGATGTACATACCCGTGTGGGGTATCAATGGAAAGGTCTTTTAAAATGATATAAAGTTTTCTAAAAAACATTTTTCTTAAAGTGAACGGTTTTTTGAGATATCAGCTCTCAAAGTCGTAAAAAGTATGTCCCCCCCCCTCTATTTTTATAACTACGGGGTATAAAATTCTAAAAAAAATAGAGGTGATGCATGCTAATTAACTCTTTCAACGATTTTTGGTTTGATCAAAGTATCTCTTATAGTTTTTGAGATAGGTTGATTTAACTGTAATTTTGGACTTTGCTGCTACGGAACCCTTTGTGCGCGAGCCCGACTCGCACTTGGCCGGTTTTTAATTTGATAGCTTTACCCCTAATCGATTAGTAGGGGCGTCTTTACCTATAGTGTAGAGGGTCCATTTCACCCGGGCGTCGGGTGTAAGGGGGCGCCGAGAGCTACTGAACAAGAGCCTTTTTTTAATGCTATAGGCGGCAATAAACGAGCAAGCGAGTCACCTGATGGAAAGTAATCTACGCCGCCCATGAACATTTACAAAATCAGAGAGATCGCTAATGTGTTGCCGGCCTTTTTTAAAAAAGAGTACGCTCTTGTCTTCAAGTTCCCTAAGTCGCAGTCTCCACCATCTCCACTGTAAATCCAATTTATCCATAGCCTTCGGCTTGACACCCTAAATGAAATACCCTGTATAAACCCTGTTTCAAGGACCAAACAGAAAACCGGCGTGAAGCAGCACTGTGCTGTGTTCCGCTGCGTGAGTGAGGGTACCAGATGCCCAATCCGGGGGCAAAGGAGGGTTTAAAGAAGGCAACGTACTTGTGACTCCACTGGTGTCGTGGGTGTCCATGGGCGGCGGCAATAGTGACCATCAAGTGATCCGTCTGCTCGTCTGCCACCTATCCTGCCGTCCGCTAACCAAAAGGTTGCCAAGCCTCAGCGACCCCCTATGACTTAGCGACCTTTTAGTTAGCGAACGGCAGTATAAATAAATAATAAATAAAAAGCCTGTTTATTTTTCCTATAGGTATCTGACAAAACATTGTTTTATAGTTTCTTATTTCTAGATTAGTAATAATTTTATAATTAATTCTATGTTAGTTTACTTATTATATAATGTGTCTATAGGAACCCCTTTAAAGGTATAGGCCTCCTCCAAGTCCTTCCATTTCTCTCTATTCTGTGCTAGTTTTATCCAGTCTTTCCCAGCCGTCCGTCCAGCTTGACCTATGGCTCTCAAACGTGGACGTTCACTAAAAAAATAAGCAACAAAATAAGAACTTGTCAACGGGCAATGGAGAGGAGTATGCTACGCCTGAGGAAAATTCAAAAAACAAGAAGTCAAGTAATAAGCGAACGGCAGTATCACAAAAAAACCAGAAACGTGTCTATAGCACCACATTCCCTTTTTAGGTAACACCGAAAACTTGGATAAAGGTTTCGAAGGCAGCACAACCAGCCCGGGCGGCATCGCCTTGGCCCTCTACTCCGGGCTGTGGGCCTACGACGGCTGGAACAGCGTTACTGTCGTCACTGAGGAGATCATCAACCCTGGGGTGTGAGTTTCCTATTATGAACCTTAATATCAAGGCAATAAGGTGTTGTAGACAGCCACCAGCTCGGGCGTCATCGCGCTGGCGTTTTGATGAGATCATTAACCTTTGAGCGTGAGTTAAACCACAGCAGTAAGGGTTACAATGGAGTATCTGGCCCGGGTGGCATAGCCTTGGCCCTCTACTCTAGGCTTTGGGCCTACGACTCAATACGTGAGGATACGTTCCAATACAACGACGGGATCATTATCAATATCTGGAGTGAAATGTAGTTATGATAATAGACCTAGCAAAAGCGTATCTTTCAAAAGATTTGAAATTTTGCATCTGGATCAGTACAAAGATGCGGAACAGTAAATATTTCACATCATTCGGGTTATCCGTACCTATCAGTGAGCGAAATTACTATCGCGTACCGATTGACCACGTGATTCATTTGAGTCGAATGATGATATATTCGGAGCGAACATTAAAGATTCGGAAAAGTATCATTTGGCTAAGTTGGATCACTGAATCGTTTCATCAAAGCGTTACACACGTCTATATTTTAATAAACCTTACGAAGGATACTTGTGAAGTGGTTCTTAATTATTTCCACGCTCCAAATGCTGATTCATTGAGTATTTTGAAGTTTCTAAATAGAAATCTCTAATAGAAATCAAAACTCAATGAACATGCTCATTTAATAAAAAATTTTTTTTTAATCCTAGATCCTAATTCGGCGGCGGCGAGACGAAGCGTGGCTCTCCCACGATCTCCCTAGAAAGAGATACCATAATATGTGAGCAACTTCCACAATAAACGGGTAAAAACGCGTAACCCGTAAAAAAAAAGGCCGGCAACACGATCTCTCTGATTTCGCGGACATTCATGGGCGGATTTGATTACTTTCCATCAGGTGACTTGCTTGCTAGTTTGTCCGCCTCTGGCATAAAAAATCCCCCTTATTACAAATTGCGAACTAACAATAGTCTTGGAACAAAACATTGCGTATTAGGGATGAAATGAGCTTTAGTACAGTAATAACTTTAGATCGCGATTTAGAATAAGGTGCTATAACTTAGCTTCTTTACTAAGTACTAAAACACGTACGTAACACTACGTACGAAGTCGATATTTGCCCAAGATTAATCCAATTTAAAAAAAGAATAATACAAACCGAGACGAAGCTTATCACTTTAACGTGACAACCGATAAATATAAACCAGACAGACAACTGTTTACTACACAAGTCGCTAGCAGATCAATAGTAAGAATAGATACATATTCGCGGGACCTTCGAGCTCATTCGCCCAGTGATAAAGATAACAAAATACGCCGATAACACCATTCTGAAACTAATGAAAAAACGTTACTAATAGTCCAATACACTAAACTTGAGAGGGAAAGGTCAGGCAAGCTTGTTTAGGATAAGGCTGAGTCATTGTTTCGATCGTGGAGAGGAGACACAACTACAACGAAACCATTCGGTAATGAACGAGAAAACGTAATGTCGCATCAAAAAAACCGCCTTCAAAAACCACAAACTAAAAAATGTAAAATAATATATTTATCAATAACATTTTATAACAGTACACTCGAGAAGAGGTTTTACCGAAGTCGGCGCCCAATATTATCTTGTAATTTAATACAACATTCAATTATCCAACAGAGATTAGGCAGCCGACTTCGGTAAAACCTTTTCTCGAGTGTAAGAATTATACTAAATCGGTTCATAAATGGCAAAGTAATCGGCGAACAAACATAAAAAAATTAAATAGATATGCATGTCGAATTGAGAACCTCCTCCTTTTTTTGAAGTCAGTTAAAAATAAAAAAGAGCACAGCGCATGTGAATATAACGGGGATATAGATTCGGTTGTACATTCTGATCTTTGTAGGCCCTCACGATCTCGAGCGAACTACGCACACAGTATAGTAAATGTACCAGGAATTCGTTTGTTCGCACCAGGCACAACTCTGAATAATGTACTATTAGATACTTTAAAACTATAATAACATTTGCATATTATTTTATATACTTAAATAGGCCTTAAGAACTTTTGTACCCATGCGGCCATGTATTGACACCTGCAAATAATGTAACCCTATTTAAATTATTTTGTTCTTTGTGTTGTACCTACAGCTATCGTTTTTTAAAGGTTTTCCTTCGTTGCAGGTAATAACATTTATTAGATTCAATTTTTTTTAATTTTGGTAGCTGACGAGTAGACGGATCGCAATAATTACAATTATTGGCGCCATTACGTAGATTGACACCCATGAAAGCACGGATGTTCTATAGTTCCCAGCGCCATATCGCGGGAGTACTTTCGCCATGTTTCTTTGGGGGGACTTTATATCCTGTACGTAGAGCTCTCAACAGATTTTGCACAGGAGCCTTTGAATAATCATCATATCAGCCCACAGCCACCCACTGCTGGGCATAGGCCCTTTATTTCGCCAACTTCCGAACAATGCTAACCTCATTACA
>JADPWL010002597.1:0-24247 GCA_019059595.1 Marasmia exigua | reverse complement strand
GTATCGGGAAGTCTTGGGTTCGATCCCTTGTCGAGCAAAAAGTATGTTTCGATCACCAATCCGTAATAGACAAGCGCGGTGATTAAGCCTAACCCCATCATAGTAGAGACAACTTGATTAGGGTAAGCAGGGGGAATAGCGCTCAGTGGGTAATAGCGCCCACCTGTGTAGCTCTGTCAAAACAGTACATAGCAACACGCCACGTTGTGTGGAGGGCGAGGGGAAGGGTCTTCGAACCTACAACGATGCGATCGGACAGTCAGCCCGCGTCATACGACGGTGAAGTGCGTTTCTTTTTTTGCGCCCGCACTGATCTAATATTTCGTCTCATGATTTTTGTCGGTACGTCTAAAAGGATGATCTTCAGTACTAATATGCTAATTTGTGATTGTAGACTTGACCTCGTTAATATTTTGTTTAATTATAATGTCTCTTGTTTGATATTTTCCAAGAAACATGTTAGGGCGTCATTAGCCCGGACCTCGAGCGGCATTACCCGATGTCAGGGGCAAAGCCGCTCTAACATGATTTTTTTAAAATGTTTTTTTACTATTAATCGGTCTAAGATATAAGCTTATGTATTTAAATTGTTGAATAATAGATAATTAAAGAATTTATTGCGTGGCATAATTTTCATTTAAAATAATTAATTTAAAAAATACACATGTTTTTCCTTAAGTGAACGCCATTCCCCCTCCTTACCCCTAATTCTCTGATGGAGGCCTTGTACTGGGACAGTTTATAAGTTGATACTTATTTGACTGTTATACGTTTTTTTTTCAAAGCATTGGACAATTTGTTATAAATACAAGATAATACATAGAGTTTCCTTCAATTTTATCCATAGCTGCGTATATGCATGCATTTTATGAATTGATAGGACAATTTGTTCACTTTCGTTTTAATAAGTATTTACATACTTATATTTCCTTTCTTTTTTTTGTTGTCATGGGAAGAAGCATATAGGTACTTAGGTAGTTAGGTATTTTTGAATAATATCATTAGGTAAAGTAGGTATCTCATTGCCTTACTTATTATTTAGTTTTCTCATATTGCCTACTTTTCTTATTAATTAATGTGTGTGTGTGTGTAGTGAGTTATATAACTATCTACTTAGAATAAATCATTATCATGTAAGTTTTTTAAGATAAAAGCATCTCTTATATTATAATTTGTTTTTGATTTTTACATTAAAGAGGTAGTAGTAACAAAAATATATTTGTATTATTTAAACTTTCTTGCTTCTACAAAATCACTTTATAAATTTTCTCATAATCATTGAAACCTTTATTAAGTTTAATACTTAAAATTGACATAAATATTATTATTTCTCTGTTAGGTACTAATGAAATGACTGCCTGACATGTTTTAGTTACGCCTTTCTGCCATTAATAAAACACCCTTAGTAAAATACCGACCTAACTCAAAATTTTAATATAGATGCTAAGTGAAAATAGTATCGGCTAAAATCCAGGGATGAAAGGTCATCTAACAACAATTTTGAGTTAAGTAAATAGGTACACTCACATATGAACACGAGATGAAATTTGAAGTGCGTTATTTACTCAAGACTACTCAAGAATAAATTGCAAAGAATTGCTATAAAAATATCAACAATTTTGAGTTAGGTCGGTATTTTACTAAGGGTGCGATTGATAATGCTAATCTAAGTACCTATACATACAAACCAATTAACAAGTTACAAAAGAATCATCCGCCATACAAAGAAAGATTTAAGAAACAGATACAAGCTTAGATTAAATCAAAATGAGGTTTAGCTTAATGAAGGAATTTTTAACCGTTAAGTTGTGTAAAATTAAACAAACTGTGGAAGAATGTTTGACGAAATGAATAATAGTCGAAAATTCTTTAAATCCAAACATAAATGGTGCCAAACTAACCAAGAACAAATAAGGATGGATGTATTGGCTAGTAAAAGACGTGCTAAAAATTTTCCACAGTTTTGGAAAGGCGTCCGCAGGCTCAACCCGGGGTCTGGGCTGCCGGTCAGTGTGTCTGGGGTATCGGGACCTAAAGAAATAGGGAATACGTTTAGGTCGCACTTCTCTGGGCAACCGGTGCTGGATCTAGTGAAAAAACGCGAAACGGCTCAAACGTCACGTTGAATTGGAGAAATATCACCAAAATCACCGTGATACTTCATATCGTATGGTCAAGACCATGCGATACGTGTCGCACGAAAATATGTGACATATGTCACCAATCGACATCGCGAGAATAAGCAAAAACGTTTTCATACGATATCCGCCATGTTTTGTTGATATATGTCGTATGATGATAAATGTCACGAGCCCGAGAATTGGGCTCCAGGAGCCCAATTCTGGGGACGTGCGATAAAATGTCGTATTTTCTGTAATGTCACTTTTCCAATGTCGTACGAAAATGTCACAAAAGTAAAAAAACTCTATTCTCGTGCCCATGCGACAGTAAAAGTCACTTCCATAGAGAATGTGGCCCATATCATTTCCGCTAATACGTTCCATTTTGTTGATTGACACAAATATACAATCGAGAAATCTTAATGTTTATTGTTTAAGTATTAATTTAACATTTTCTAGCCTTTTTATATCAACAGTCATTTTCATGTTTGTATAACATCATAATTATCATAACTGCTTTAAAATACGATCAAAAAAGACGAAAAAGAAAATTGATTTTATGAAATTGTAATTCCGTTACACCGACCGAAAGTCAAAAGATTTCTTTTCAGTCTGTGGCAAAAAGAGATAGCAACTGTGGCAAAAAGTCGCGTTAAAAGAAAAAATGAAATAAAGAATTTTCTTTGTTTACACTGATCTTGTTACTGAGATAAAAAGGCTTAATGACGAATATTTAAAGGTATGTAGGTAATACTGGTGAAAATTTCTTCCAATTAAAGAAAATATAAGAAAAATTAAAATTCTCAGCTAAACAATCGTTCACACAGAGAATCAATCATCTTCTTAGTTTGTGCAGTTAATTTAAACTTGTTATGTGATTTGAACAACCAAACGTCAATAAACAAAAAAACGCGAAACGACTCAAACGTCAAGTTGAATTGGAGAAATATCACCAAAATCACCGTGATACTTCATATCGTATGGTCAAGACCATACGATACGTGTCGCACGAAAATATGTGACATATGTCACCATTCGACATCGCGAGAATAAGCAAAAACGTTTTCATACGATATCCGCCATGTTTTGTTGATATATGTCGTATGATGATAAATGTCACGAGCCCGAGAATTGGGCTCCTGGCCTGTCCACTGAGAGTGTCATACTAAGCTTTAAGCAAACAGTTCACGACTCCGGTCTTCGCTTGCTTTTTAGATTTGTCGCGGGCTTTTGACACAATATCATATGACGTGTTGTAAGATAAAGATAAAGATAAAAAATTCTTTATTCAATTTAGGTCCACCCAGAACACTTATGAATGTCAAAATAGTACATATTATCTACCGCTGGTTCGGAATGTCGATTTCTACTGAGAAGACACCAGCAAGAAACTCAGTAGTTACTCTTTTCAAATATTGATGATGTTACAGAGTTTCAATTGAGAAGAGACAAAAAAAATTCAATTATGAAAGTTAATAGACTACTATGAATAACAACTCAAAAGATTAATCAATTAACATGACCAAGAATCCTTATCATTTAAATAGTCTTGTACACTATAGTAACCTTTCTTCATTAGGCAGGTTTTAATATGAGACTTAAACTTATCCAGTGATAGGTTAATGACATTTTGTGGTAGCTTATTAGCTTAGGTCTATACTCGCACTCGTGGGGTGCGAGTATAGACGCAAATAGTGTGCGAGCGAGAAGTGAATAGATGCGCCGCCATTTCTGATCCCATTCTTTATCCGCACAGGTTGTAACTTTTATGCTACCAAAATGGTTGCTACTCAGCATAATGTCATTGCTTGGAGAAGCTACAGCGCTGGTATTCTGTGGCACCGGGAAAGAGTAAATAAAAAACAAATAAAAAAATAATAATCAAGTGTACCTGTTTTATTTTATTTCTATTTACTATCTATTATTTGTTTAGTATCAATATCCGGAATCCATCTTGAGTCAAGCACCTGTCTTTCATACCTTAAGTCAGCGTTTCCGGTTCCTTTCCGCTAGTGGCGCCCTCTGTAGCTTCGGATTGGTACTAAAGTTTGGGCGCGCGAGCACCGGGTTGAGTCTCGTCATTATAGCGTCGTTTTTCGCGCCATTCACAAGTCAGTTCAGTTCAGTTGCAAAAAACAGTTTTTATGTAGGTAGTTAAACCTAAATTACGAGTAGCCTAAATTATTTTCAATATTTACGTTAAATTTTTAGTTCCTTTCCTGAGATACGATTATTTTAAAAAATGGAGAACGCGAATTTAAACGGTGTTAGTGAAAGTGCGGATAAAGAAGAGGATACAGCTGCGCGAAAGCGCGGTCGTTCTCCATCGCGTGAGGACAGCGGTTCTTCCAGCAGTAGCAGCAGCAGCAGCAGCGATCAATCAAGGAGAAAGAGAAGGAAAGTTAACAAAACCGTGAGTTATGCAAATTTTGAATTCTTGTCACAACAAGTGGCTTTCTTGACCAGTATGATTTCTAACAATATTGCAGTTTCAAATTCTAATAAAGGGGATCATGAATTACCAAACCGGGATTTGGCGGTTGATTCGAATGACCTCAACTTACGTCGACCAACTGATACAGATTCTCAAGTAAATCAGCTCAATTTATCTGAACCAAGTACCACGGTCAAAGATCCATTGTATGCCTGTGCAAATGAAGTTTACATCAAAAAATTGATCGAATTACAAAGATTCAAGTCTGATGATTGGTACGCCGTTCGGTTTGCTGATGCTCAGAAAAAATATTTGGCTACCCCCGGATTTGTGGAATTAAATGTAAATGACTCGTTAAAACGGTTTGAGGCTGCGATGTTACGTGATGATCCCCGCTCATATTTGCTAGAACGTTCTTTTGCCGGATTAACAAACGCTATGCTTTTACAAAAAGATGAATTGCAAAAGACGTTACAGTCGTTAGTAGATTGGGCTCAAGAGTCAGTCAGTAGTCAGTCGTTGACACCAAATACATTGTTCGATAAAATACGATCATTATTTTCAAAAGAATCTTCCTACAACAAGGTAACAGATGATATATTACAAATAGTCTGTGGTAGGCGAGCGGATTTCGTTAGTTCCAGAAGAGACGCACTTTTGCGTCAAATACCAGAGCAATATCATCGTGATGTTTTGTATAAAATCCCACCTAATGAGAAAACACTTTTCAATGACGATTTAGTTCAAAACTACGTTCAAAAAATTGGGGGGGCGGACAAATTGTTCACTTCACAACAAGCAATCCGGCCACAAACTAAGGATAATTTCTATCAAAATCAGAAGCCATCAACAAGCAAACAAGTAGATGATACTTTTTTTCGCCGAGCAACTACATCGAAAAGACACGCGGCGCGACCATCTAATAGAAAAAATCAGGAAAAGTCGGGAAACAATAAGCCCAAAGGAAAAAAGTCAAAACCTCACACTTCCTTTAAAAATAAGCGTCGCGAATGACTATCGGATATTTCAGGGCGGCTGTCTAAAACAATATCTATATGTCTGGAGCAATCTGGGTGCACCAAAACAAATATGCGAATTGCTAAATGGGGTACGTATTCCTTTTATGCTGAAACCACCCCTGATATTTCCAAATTCTTTTGCAATGCAGAACTACAGAACAAAAATCTCGCCGGGTATGACTTGCCAGATTCAGAGCATGTTAAAATCAGGAATTCTAGAACCAGCAGAGCAGAGCCCCAGTTACCTGTCAACATTTTTCCTGGTACCAAAACCAGACGGCACCCAGCGCCCGATATTCAATTTGAAACAGCTAAACAAATTCGTAGTAACGAAGCCATTCCAACTCTTCAATCATTTTCGTGTTCCAACCTTTTTGCAACATCAAGATTGGATGGCCAAAATGGATCTAAGCCAAGCATATTTTCACATACCCATTGCCCAACAGCATCGCAGATTCCTAAGGCTCTGTTACCATCACGATCTGAATCGCAACCAACTCCTTCAGATGACGTGTTTACCGTTCGGCCTTGCCTCAGCTCCGAGAACGTTTGCGACCGTAACCAACTGGATCGCCGAGCTGCTGAGAAGCCGCGGTATCAGGTGTGTAGTCTACTTAGACGACTTCCTGCTGGCAAACCAGTCTATGCACAAACTGTGCGACGATATAGCTTTGACTGTAAAAATTATGCAACAATTGGGCTGGGCAATAAACTTCGAAAAGTCTGTTCTGACTCCGACACAATGCCTCGAGTATCTCGGCATTACCTGGGACACAAAACGCAACGCAATGTCTCTGTCGGAGTCGAAGTGCCTATCGCTACGCAAAGCACTTCACGAACAGCTTACATCAGGCAAATGGTCCCTGAAACAATATCAACGCCTAATGGGAAGACTGAACTTTGCCAATTTCGTGACCAAAAGAGGTCGCCTTCACTGTCGAGCCCTGCAATTCTTCAGTCGACAGCTGTCAAAGAGTCACCCGTACCGAAAAGTTACCATTCCGCAGCCAGTTCAGAAAGACATAAAATGGTGGATCAATGCGATCGGTGCAAGCATGCCGATACACATGAATGCTGTAACTCATCTATTGACGACAGACGCTTCCAATATTGGTTGGGGCGCTCAGATCAACGATCATTTCATTACGGGTACATGGACAAAGCCGCAGATGTCATGGCATGCCAACAGGAAAGAAATGTTTGCCGTGTACGCAGCGATTCTTCACGAAGAAAATCACCTACAAGATGCGCAGATACTGCTACAGACCGACAACCGAACAGTGGTTTCTTATATCAACAAGGAAGGCGGCTCCAAATCAAAGAAATTACTCGAACAAACTCGCCAGCTCCTCGCGGTTTTGGACACATTAAACGTGCATCTTCTTGCCCAGTACTTTCCCGGAAGATTCAACGCCGAAGTGGACGCTCTATCACGCCAGAAAAGGTGTCCCGAATGGCATCTCACAGCAAAAGCCACATCAATCATTTTCCAAATGTGGGGGACGCCAGAGATGGATCTGTTCGCGTCCAAGACGGCTCATGTGATCCCGAGGTACGTCTCGATGGACGTGCAAGATCACCAGGCACAGCATCACAACGCGTTCTGTCACCAATGGCATTACGATCTCGCGTGGTTATTTCCACCACCGAATTTGATTCCGCGAGTTCTCAGTCACCTGAACCACGCCAGCGGCAGGTACATCCTTATTGCCCCGAAATGGAACAAAGTGTTTTGGCAAGTAGATGTTCAACGCCGCGCTCTGAGACCTCCTTATCCGATTCCAGACCTAGCTCGAAATCTAATAGACACGCGAACAGGTGTACACCCGCCGGAAATTCAAGATCTGCATTTGGAAGCATGGCTGATTTCGGGTGGCAAGATATGTTGACGAAATGGACTGATCAGGAACAAAATTTACTGATGTCAAGTTGGAGACCCTCTACAAAAAACACTTACAGACCAGCTTGGGCTAGGTGGAGAAGATGGTGTAACTCTCATTCGATTGACTTTAAAAACCCTAACGCAGAGCAAGTCGCACGTTACCTTGCATATCTACATTGTGATGTAGGTCTTGCATATAAAACTATTTTGTTACATAAATCGGTTATTTCTACATTTACACATTTAAATTCTAGTATAGACCTTTCCAAAAATTTCTTTGTAAAACATATGCTCAAAGCCATTTCTGTAGCCCGCGTAAAACCAGTAAAACCACCCATCTGGAACCCAAAAGTATTATTACAATTTTTAAGTTCATATAAACTAGATAATAAAAATCTTTATCAAGTCTCAAAACACACAGCTACATTATTATTACTAGCGTCAGGTCGACGAGTTCATGACCTGACTTTGTTAAGAATTGATCAAAATAGTTTAATCGACGAAGAGACAAGTATTGTTTTATGGCCTGCTTTTGGATCTAAAACGGACAGTGTAAATCACCGTCAGTCAGGCTGGAGGCTAAGACAACATCCTGATAACCAATTAAATGTGATTTTTTGGATAAGAGAATTATTAAAATTATCTTCATGCCGGAGACAAAATATAGATAATTTGTTCATAACAGCCCGAGGTGAGACTAAACCTGCATCCAGAACCGTAATCGGCGGCTGGGTAAAGTCTCTGTTGAAGGACGCTGGTATTGAAGCTAGTCCAGGGTCTTGTAGATCGGCAGTAGCTTCCCTTAATTGGTTAGAAAATTTTCCTTTAGATAAAATTTTGGCTACTGGTAATTGGAGAACTGTACATACCTTTAGAAATTATTATAAAAAAGAAATACGTGATTATAATTCAGTGAGGGTAAATTCATTATCTTTATCTAATTATTTTGATCCTGTTACTGAGTAATGTCACTTACATATGATATGATTTGTCTTATTTGTTATTGTCAAGTTTAGTGTATGTACATACAATACAGTACAGTACAATGAAAATCTTTAACCTAAGAATATTGTTTCTTTTATTTTATTTTTAGTTCACATTATAGCGTCAATAACTTACGTTATTGGCACCAGGTGATAACAAACACATCACTCAAGATGGATTCCGGATATTGATACTAAACAAATAATAGAGAGTTTTACCTAAAAATAAAACTTACCTATTATTTTTTAATCAATATCCGGAATCCAGGTAAGGTCTACCTGGTGCATCATGAGTGCCATAATGACGAGACTCAACCCGGTGCTCGCGCGCCCAAACTTTAGTACCAATCCGAAGCTACAGAGGGCGCCACTAGCGGAAAGGAACCGGAAACGCTGACTTAAGGTATGAAAGACAGGTGCTTGACTCAAGATGGATTCCGGATATTGATTAAAAAATAATAGGTAAGTTTTATTTTTAGGTAAAACTCTCTATTTTTATAAATGTGAGGGCGCTAATATTTTATATAAATATGTAATAGAAAGAATATCGTATAACAGAAATATACCTTTAGGTTGAAAATAAATAAATACTTAATTTAACAAATGACATTAGTTTGTGTTTGAAGGAATGTGGATAGGTACCTATATGTGCAGGAACTTTAAAATTTAATTTTTGCTTATTACGATAATAAGGCACAGTACGGCTGCTCGTAGAGTAAAAACTTCTTTAATTTATTTTTAAATGTTGTAACAGTTAGAGTTTTTAATCGGCGGTGGCAGATCTTTCCAGCATTTCGTGGCAGGGTAGCGGAAGCTGCCACGAAAAGCCACCGTTCTATACTGTGGGCACATTAGTCGGAGTTCTGTTCTAATATGGCACTATGCATGGCTTTTTATTTTTGATAACACCAAACAGTAGGGTCAAAAAAAGCAGTCTGTCGGGAGGCCATTTTAATTGATTTATTACTGTTTAAAACGGAGTTATATGTGAATAGCGTGGAATCGAAAAACAGAATCTAGAGCAAGCATTTTGGATACGTTGGATAATTTTTCGCGTTTGGGCTAGTTCGCAATTTTCATAAACTGTATCAGCATTATTGAGTTTGGAGAGAATGAGCGATTCGCAAAGCTTTACACGTATATCAATACTAAGACAATCTCGGATACAGTATAGAATTTTTATCTATAAAAACAGCAGCGCATGATTTCTTGGATATATTCTTCAAAACGGAGACCGCCGTCCATCAGAACCCAAAATTACGAACTAGCGGTACTTTTTCTAAGTTTTCACTCATAAATTGTCACTTGAGGATCTAGATCGATGTTGCCATTTTGGATTTTTGTTCCAAATATCATTAATTTCGACTTATCACGATTAAGAACGAGATTGTTAGGTTCACTCAATAGGGCTATATGTTTTAGATCATAATTAAAGTTTCCTATAGCTATTAATTAATTGAATTTACTGTTTGAAAAATAGTTTGTAGCGTGACGATGATGAGAACAAACTCATTTCTAGTTAAATTGGCTTGATTGTTCTTAAAGCAGTCTTTAATATAATGTTTAACTTCATAATTTTGTCTTTTGGGAACTTATTTCCGAAGCTGCGTACGTATTACATTGAGGAACGCAACAATACTTCGTCTTTCTGCTTTATTAACAGCCGGTTTATATTATTTAATCGTGAACATGGATAAATCAATACTTTAAACCAAATCTTAGACCATTTAACACTGTCTGTCGTTCTTAGAGAGCTTCCAATTGTCGCCGGTAAGCATTGCGCGCATAATCTTTGCCTCGCCAATGGCTGTATAGCGAAAATATAATTTAAAGAAAATATGGAAAACTGCTTCAAAAAATTTCATATTTTTTATGGCGTAATATAATCGTAATGAACCGTTCTATCAAATAAATAAAAATAGTGGCAACTCGCCGATTCATAAGTTAGTTTATCGATACTTAAATCGATGAGTACATAAATATATCGATATCGCACACAATTCAATCACTCATCTTTCATTACCAATAAAATCATTCATACATCCAACACTACTACTAGTTCTTCTGTTAGGAATAGGGATGCAACATCGTTCATGAAAAACATCGATGTCGAAACATCGATGTTTTTAAAAGTCAAACATCGATGTCGAAAACATCGATGTTTATGAACGATATATCGATGTTTATGAACGATGTATCGGTGTTTTTTTAAAATACAGGTTTGACAAAATGGCCTTGAAATACAGAGAAAAAGCGTTTTCCTATCTGATTGATATAGTTAGACTGATTATTGATAAACAAATTACTTACCTACCTACTTTAAATAATACAGATATAATTTACTAGGATATGAAGAATGGAAGAACTATGAAAGAAACAAAATCAAAGACACGAAGATAAATTTATTATACTTAAGGATTTAACAAATAACACCCTATTTCTTTTTCAATATGGAATTCAAAAATAATAATTTCGATAATCTACTGCCAAGCAATCGGTTTCTTTCTCGAGTAATAACAGCTCCAGCTTCAGAAAATAACCGCTCACTGGGGACTGAAGTTGCTACTATTGGCAAATGTTTCATAGCCAGTTTATATAAATATGGAAATAAAGTTTTCATATCGTCCCAGATTTCTATCGGATCTCCTTTTATTGGGGTAACAGGTGAAGATACAAATATGTGAAATTCTGATTCCACTTTTATTGTGTTCGTGGTTTTATTTTTCATGTTATCGTGTGACAATTGTTTGTGGTAACTCCATATATCAAATTCACGTTCTGGCTTTTCTGATTCGTCAGAAGACTCTGGGTAAATTCATAGTTTGCATATTTTTCATATAGGTGTTCACATAATTCAAGACTTTAGCTTTTGCCATTGCATCTTTAAAATGAATGAGTTTAAAGCGCGGATCCAGTGCAGTTGCTAAAGCCGAAGACGAGCAGTGTTCTAGCTTATCAAATCGCTTAATCACCTCCTTCTGAATTTCTGTCTTTAAAGAAATAGCAGCTTCAAATGTCGGAGAAAAGTTTTCCAACATTCCTCGCAAACAGCTAACGAGTGGGATGACCTTGCTCACGGTGACATAATCCTGTCCACAAATCTCCTTTGTCAGTCTTTCAAAAGGTTGTATCAGATGGACGATTTCACGCAGACAGCCTATTTCACTAGATGTCAGCATTGGCGGAGCATCTGAACGGCACAACAATATTGCACCAATCGTCGTAACTAATTCCAAGAAACGTTCTAGCATATAAAACGTGGAATTCCAACGAGTACGTACATCTAGAATCAGTACTATACTGCCTATACCGGTTTTAATTACGTACGCAAATTAAAAAAAAAATATTAAAAAAGTATTGTTTTTGTATGGCAAGGTTTTGAGCAAGCAAGGTTGCACGAGTTCTTGGCAGTATACGCACGAATCAATAGATGGCGCTAGTAAACATCGTTCATAAAAACATCGTTCATAAAGAACGATATATCGCCGATGTTTTGAGTTTCAACATCGATGTTAAAACATCGATGTTTATGAACGATACATCGATGTTTTTAAACATGTACGATGTATCGTTTGCAGCCCTAGTTAGGAACTGTTGAAAAAGCGACGTGGAGCGGTTGTCTCGGTCTTATTTTTTACTTCCTCATCATCTCACAAGAAACTCTTTGTAAGTACATTAAACACTTCTTCTCTAATAATGACATTTCAAAATGGGACTTGAATAGATTCCAAATATTAGAATTTAGATTGCCATATCGGTAGCACTTAGCTGCTAATATTCTTACTGGAATGTAATAGGTATTATCGTCCCAATAATACCGGCCCCCGGCAAAACCCCATTACTTTACTTTATATACGTAGGTCTGATGGTAGTATTTTCAGGAACAAAATTTATTACTGTAACCATAGAATAATATTTATTATTCTATGACTGTAAGTTGTAAGTATATAACAAATGGTTCCATGCCTACTGCATTGCATTCACTTTGTAGTGAATAAGTACCTAAGTACATACCTACCTGTACATCATAATAATAATTTGTTTTTTATGTGATTGGTGGCAGACGAGCAGACGAATCACTTGATGGTAAGCGATTGCCGCCGCCCATGGACACCCGCGACACCAGTGAAGTCACCAGTGCGCAGCCAAGCTTTCAACCCCCCTTTCCCCTGGATTAGGCCTCCAATTAATAATAAGTAGAGACATGTACAGAATAAAACCGTTTTGAAAAGAAATTCACTACCTAAGGTTCCAAATCTTTATCCCATTTAATAGTTACTTATTAATAAACATTATCGTTATATCGATGTGATTGTGGCAGAGCCATGGTAGCCGGCTTGACTGGAGTGATGCCATGGCCTCACAGAAATCTGGTGGTGATCCATCTGTTTGTCTGCCACCTATGACAAAAGAGACAGAGATAAGGATTCGGTTGTGAATGTATTTAAAGGACTCCCTGGGCGGTGGCCACTGTGATTTCCCATGTGAAATATGAAAAATACTTACAAGTTAAATTAATTTAATCTAATCATTGATATGTGCCATTTTTCTTATGCTATGTGGTAGGTAAGTATTTAAGTATTTGCCAGTCATTCAATATAACATAGCAAAGGGTAGGGCAACACACAATTACCTAAAATTACTACAAGTGACTACGTCATTGAATAATCAATGAGTGGACTGTTAAGCGAAGGTCATTATTTTACTCAACTAGCTTAGGGGCCTTGTGTTATTGTGGCTTACCATAGTAATAGTAACCTGGATCTATGTCTGAGCCTGGACCGGACATTTGCTGAGAAGTAAGCTGGAAAAATGGAGTGGTATAGTGACAACCTGGTACCCAAGGGACGGTAAGAGAAGCAGAGGCAGACCGATCAGGAGATGGGAGGATGACCTGAGGTATACTGCAGGACCAAGATGGACCAGAGTTGCATGGGACAGGGAATACTGGAGGGAGCTGGAGGAGGCTTTTGCCAACAGGCTCTCCGAGATTAGAGAATTAATTTAATGTAAAATGTATTTGTATCTGTATTTCGGAATAAAAGGCTATAAACATAAACAAATAAACATGTCTGAGCCTGAGAACTTGACAGAATATTACAGAATCACAAGAAGAGAGGTATGATTCTTGTCTTGGTTACCACAATTTGTCAATTTATTTATTTATTATTATTACCTAAGAGTTACTAAATTGCTGAAACAATTCTTATCAGTTTGTTTAAAACTTTTTAAAAATGTTAGTCTCTCAGCAGTCAACAAAGATAAGTACCTACCTACATCTCCGAGGAAGAAGACCGATCATTTTTAAACATGTAACATTCAACATATGAAAACATAAACATTGTTTTGCGAGCACTTTGCCACCTTTTTTAAACAGTGCATTTTTATTTGCGATTTTTTAAAGAATTTAAACATTTAAATGAACAGTTTTATTTAACCCTACTGCCATCACTCAAAAGTACAAGAAGTATTTAAAAATTTGTACATACTCGTACCTACATACTACTATGAATGAATGAATGAAACATTTGAATGTTTCATTCATTCATTAATTCATTCATACATACTACAATACTTCTGTTAATGTGACTTGACGAGAGGACACCACGCTTCCGCATGAATGGGTCAGCTCGACATCACATAAAAAAACCAAAACAGCCTGTCGCACTGTTGAGTTTATTTTTCTTCCAGGAAATGCCGAAAGTGGTGTTCTCATACTTCCCGGTGAAGGCGCTAGGAGAAAGCGCGCGTCTCCTGCTAGCCTACGGGGGTCAGGAGTTCGAGGACAACCGGGTCACCCCCGAGAAGTGGCCGGAGTACAAACCTTGTAAGTATCAGAACACTTTCTCTTGGTCCTCTCGCGTGTCATGAATAATAAATAAATTCATACATCATCTCATTGACCTGACTCCGTACTAAGTATCTTAAGCACTAGTGTTATGGATATCAGGCAACAAAGGAATTACAAGTATATTTATATAATATTGTATAGTAATAATAATTAAGTACGTATTTATATTACACCACTTACTTTTATATAACACCGAGTAACTAAACAAACACAAGTGATCACAGAGTGCCAGAGCCCACTCTGTGTGATGATCACTTGTGTTTGTTTGACACAAGTGATCATCACACAGAGTGGGTTCAATCAACACACTAACAATTGTGTGATGATTGAATCCATGATCACTGGCGTATGAGTCAGACATGTTGCCAATTGCGTCCACTTTGAAGTCCAGAGGAGGACGCTCGAACCATCAACCAAATCAATGACTTTTTTTGCTATTCTTAATGTAATAAGTTTATAATAATAATAATATTGCGCGCCGCCTTCCCCTCCGACTTTTTTTTCCCAGGGGAAACCATGGCCGTCACCTTGCTACATGTAGGGAACAAGGTGGTGTGTGGGACACAAACCCTAATTAAAACCCCTGGGGTGTCCATCTCCGCGCAATCGCGGTCGGAAACCCCACAGCCGGGACTACACCGTACCGCTAATCGCGCTCGCCGCTTCACCCCTATCTGGCGCAATACAGCCCTTCAGCGCTGTACGACCTACCAGGACACCCAGTAATGTCGTCTCCCGCGGAGTCGTATGCTGAGCAAGCCACTACCCAGCAGTGGATACGCTCACGTACTCCGAAAGCCCGTTTAGTCGCCTCTTACGACAGGCCGGGAAAACCTTGGCAGTATTCTTAAACGCCCCTAGCCACAGAGCGTAGAGCAGTCCCTCTAAGACGCACCATAGGGACGGCCCCGCCTTCCCCTCCGCCTGAATCAACTTGTTAAATATTTGTCATGGTCGCAGTGACCACTCGGCAACGAACGCTCCCCAGAACTTCGAATAATAAATAACTATTTGACCACAACCGTCCCTGACTTGAAAACCACTCTTGAGTGTCAGGGGAACCGGGCCAACTGATTCATAGTCCAATCAAATTTATAGACAGTTTATCATTCATCTCAATGCAGTCTTTCATATCCAATCCATTAAAATCCGTCAACTGCTCTTACGGTCCACAGCTGGACGTAGGCCTGCGCTTATATTACGGCTACAACATAACTCACGCTGCCAACCTTTAAACCTTCCTATGCCCCGGATTGGGCCTCCGGTACCCTCACTCACGCAGTGAAACAGCACAGTGCTGCTTCATGCCGGTTTTCTGTGAGGCCGTGATATCACTACGGTCGAGCCGGCCCATTTATGCCGAAGCGAGGCTCTCCCACGGAAAATAATACACGTATGCCCCCGTACAAGCGACCTATCAAACCATAATTTATATCTTATCATTACCTACTCTTAATTGCCATCATCGTCATCGTCATCGTCAGTCCATTTAAGTCCCCACTGCTGGGGCACGGGCCTCCCTCGATCACATGAGGGGTAATTGCCATATTCACCACGATTGGCAGACGGGTTGGCGAGGGTTTAGATATAAATGCAGAGTTTTCCTTCTCTGGGTGCTGATGATCATGCCAGCAGCTTTACCTTAGTCGCCTTAATTGCCAACATGTGCAATATTTTCATTACCTACTCACGAGTTATCTTTCTTCTTTTATAGAATCAATGAACAAATGTGTAAATCACTTGAATCTCGAGTTATTTAGAGTGTTTTCGTACGCTTAACTGCTTAGTGATACGGTCTTATCTTAAGTTTGTAAGTGAGGTCTGTAAGGTAGTGTTTCTTTTATCTTATCTATCATACGACTGTGCTGTGTGAAAGAGCTATGTTTGCACATTTCATATAGGTATGTGAAAACTATTGACAGAACTCCACACAATGAGTTAAATAAAAGTAAATATTAAAATCTAAAACCTGACTACTAAAAGAACATACCTACACACAGTTGAACATAGCACCTCCTCCTTTTTGAAGTCGGTTAAGAAATACGAAACGAGAAAATAGTCTCTGCTGAATATTATTATGTCGTAAGTATAATGGCGCCGTGGTCGGCGCACATAGTTGTACAAATACTAAAATGAATAGTAAATAGTCAAATATTCTTTATTTGCATAGGCTTGTACACAGCACTTACAAATCGTCATACATTTGAATGACTTAAAACTATTTATAAGTACTTATGTATAATTTACATGTTAATACATATATACGTTAGGGCCGTGTGGTCCCCGGCAGAGTAGACTAGGCCACCCTCACTCTTACCGAGGTGTCGTAAAAGGCGACTAAGGTAAAGCTGCTGGCATGATCATCAGCACCCAGAGAAGGAAAACTCTGCATTTATATCAAAACCCTCGCCAACCCGTCTGCCAAGGGTGGTGAGTATGGCAATTACCCCTCATGTGATTGAGGGAGGCCCGTGCCCCAGCAGTGGGGACTTAAATGGGCTGATGATGATGATGACATATATACGTTGATACATAAAATATACTAAAGAAATAAATAAACATAATGCGATTCTACCACCGGCTCGGAAAGTTGTTTCTGGTCGAGAAGATCTGGCAAGAAACTCGCCAGTTACTCTTTTTAATCGCCAAACTTTCATACAATGATGTCATCATCATATCAAGCCATACAGTTTAATTGTTACACAAAATAAAATAAATATACGAATATACTTAAGTCTTATAATAATACTACAGTAGGAAGGTAGGTAGGGTACGTAATGCTTTTCAGGCATGTAATTAAGTATATATAGAATACTTTTCACACAAAACTTTACAAATAAGGAAACATCACAAAAATGAAATTTGAAAGGAATCAATCAATACTAAAATATTGATATTAATATGGAGTAAGTTACCGTCAAAAACAAAATATTATGTTCGCGTAAAACCAAACGCAATTGTTATATAAGTAGCTCTAAACATTATCAACCGCAGCCATTAATTGTCGGTCGCCCAAGGCTGACTTAAGCCGAACAAAAACTACGCCCGAAAGTAATCCACAGAATTGAGCTTAATCTACATCGCAATAAAACTACAAATCCGACGACAAACTGCACGTAAAATGCATGTAAAATCAACATCTGCTAAAGCCGGCCGGCGACTCAAGGTTGTTTGATTAACAAGCCTGAATCGCTGATCACACACAATGATATTCCATAAAATAGCAGGAATCCATTGCTCGTGATATTTTGAAAACATGGGCTTCTGGACCCCAATTCTCGTGCTCGTGACATTGATTTTCGTACGACATATATCACCGAAACAAAGTTTTTTTGTATGGATTTCATGTGACAGCCGCCATGTTTTTAAAATATCACGAGCACGAGAGTTGGGCTCCAGATGGTTTTTCCAAATGCGCGGAAGATACGATACAATGAAAATGCCTTTTACGACACCTCGGTGCGAGTGAGGGTGGCCTATTCTACTCTGCGCGGGACCACACGGCTCTCAAAGTCTAAATCTAAAATGACTGTACCTTAGTAATTGGAGGGTTCGATCCCCGCACAATACAAACGTTTGTGTGCATGTTCATGCATTGCAAATTATATTGGTCTGGGTGTTTTCTATGTATTATAAGTATGTATTTACAAAAGAAAAGTATTACATGTATTGTGATTCCGCTGCTGGTTCTGATATACGTAACACAGGTGCTTGAGCTACCCATCTCGGAGTCAGAGTGATGTATGTGATGTTGTGAAATATTTATTTATTTTTATTTATAATTTCCAGCGACCCCCTTCGGGCAAATGCCAGTGTTGGAGATCGACGGCAAGAAGTACACTCAGAGCGTGGCCATCGCGCGCTACCTCGGCCGCAAGTACGGGCTCGCCGGCGCCGACGCTGAGGAGGACTTCGAGATCGACCAGAACGTAGACTTCATCAACGACATCCGCGCCAGTGAGTTACAAAGATTAGTCTATGTCCTAATACTGGCCAAAGGCATGGGCGTAACACTCATCAAACTTAAGAAATTGACTTTGGGAAAGCCACGCTTGAATGGGCCGGCTAGACCGGAGTGATACCACGGCCACGGCGTGAAGCAGCACCGTGCTGTGTTTCGCTGCGTGAGTCCGGGGGAATGGGGGGAGGGCAGCGCTCTTGTGACTCCACTGGTGTCGCGGGTGTCCTCGGGCGGCGGCAATCGCTTACCATCAGGTGATCCGTCTGCGCGTCTTCCACCTATCACATGAAAAAAATATCTAGCTAGATACTAATTTACAATACTTAGAATGCTGCCCCACCCTGACGCCATGACTGGCTACGCCCATGGCCAAATGAATCACCCAAGTCTTTCCATAGTGCCCTACACAATACTTACCTATATAAAGTGGACACACCATCATTTTCCGGGCCTACTCCGTCGTCAGCGTCAGTCGGTCGACCATTTGGTGACGATACTAATGACCAGCCACATACCATGACATGACCAGCTTACTCACCATTTCAGCTACGCAGCTTTATGACTGACATTTACGATGATCCTCCATCTGACCTTCGCAAACCTATTATTGCTGCCTCGGTGGCGCAGTGGTTAGTGGGTCACACTAAAAGCGACGGCTATTGCAAGAGCTCCCGGGTCGGGCCGAAAATTTGTCCATAAGTTTTCTTACCGAAAACTTATGGACAAATTTTTTCCCGACTATGGCCGAGGCAATTCTTAGTGTCAGCCCGGAGTTTGGAAGTCGGCGGTCATGTGCCCCCGTGCCTCGGAAAGCACGTTAAGCCGTTGGTCCAGCGCCCAATCCCTTTCCGGTCGTGTCACGCTGAAATAGAGAGTGCACTTGTGTTTGCGCACACACGTGAGGACTATAGTATATCCTGCGTACGTGGCTGATCGTTGAGATTGGCCGCCGTAGCCGTAATCGGTAGGATGATATTATTGCTATTATAGAGGAAACAGAGGGATCTACGAGACAGAGGAACCAGAGGGTCTACGAAACTGTTCACGTCGGAATCTTTACCCCTATCCCTTTCACACGCGCTGTGCGTTTGCGTTGCGTCTCTTTTGTTTTGATGCGACGGATATACACTTATTCGTCAAGAGCCCGAATTTGGTTTCGCTGTAGCCCTCAGACCAACAAGATAATGTTTGGGTAGTTTGCTCCAAAGAGAAAAAAAAAGCTTTTCAATAATTTCCAGATATTATTAATTACTTTATTTCGCCACCAGAGGCCGCAACTGTGCACTACGAACCAGACGAGGCTCTGAAGAAGAAGAAGCATGAGGACTTCTCGAAGAACTTTTACCCCGTTCTGCTGAGCAAACTCAATGACATCGCTGAGAAAAACAACGGACACATTGCTCTTGGAAAGGTAAGATAATAATTTATATTATACTTTTTTACAGTCTCTGCTTGCTCTTTGTTAGACAGGAATGCCAGTAGACTAGAGATATTCAATTAAAAGACAAAATTTAATTGATATTGATTACTCGTAATTCGTAAGGATTGCATTGCATGCCTTAAGTGACAATGGGCAGGGCACATAGCGAGGAGAACAGGAGGCCTTTGGGCTAGGTCCTCGAGTGGAGGCCACGTACAGGCCCTCACTTCATTTCGGACAGGAAGTAGCAGCTGCGGCAGGCCCAAGGTGGACCGACGATCTGGTGAAGGTCGCGGGTATCCACTGGATGCGGGCGGCACAGGACCGATCTGTGTGGAGAACATTAGGGAGGCCCTATGTCTAGCAGTGGATGGATTGACTGAAATGATGATGATGACTCATAAACAAACAAAAAATGTCCTCATTCAAAATGAACCTGAAACAGTTACCAAAAAACCGCTTTGTTCTGATTTACCATGTGGGTAAAGTGTAAGTAAAAAAAATGAGCCTGTAAACTGTCCCACTACAGGGCAAAGGCCTCCATCATAGAATTCAAGTCATCACTACTATAATGGTATTAGGCTTAATCAACACGCTTGCCTAATGCGGATTGGTAATCACAAACCTGACCGAGCTAGGGAATTGAACCCAGGACCTCGAGATTACGGCCCGGTACTTAATCCATTAGACCAACAGGCCGTTTAAGTGTAGGTAACCTACACTTAAAACATGACTAATTTAATGATCGTGCACATAGAATTATAACAAGACTAGAAAAATTGTTTCCTTACTGCTGTCGCCTCAAATATGAAGCACAAATTTGCTTTTTCAAGTTGGTACTACTTATGTAGTATCAACACAAAAATCCTAATTAAGGTTACCAGTCACAACATAATTCCCTAAAACGTGGGAAATGGTTATTGTAGTAACTGTACTGCTTTTAACAGTACCTAGAACAATGCTTACAAGTATCTTACCTAACTGTGATTATAAAATTAGTTGGCAAGTTATGTTTTGATATTTATGATGCCTTAATCATACAATAATGAATAAGATATAAATAAATAAAGAGTTATCTACTTATTTTAATGGTTATCATCAGGATGATGTTATAACACTTCTCATGCTTTTACGAATCATTGTGACAAAATTTTACCGCACAAATCGTCATAGCAAATTAATTTTCGCGAGATGCGTTTGACAGGCATTGACGTTGACGACTACGGAGCGGTCCGGGCGTTTGGAGCCGTACGGCTCCATTTGAGTTGCTTCTAATTGAGGGCGTTCGATCAGAGACGAGCTGTAGAAATAACAAAACTGAGTAGAGGACATGTTAGGGCACTCACTCGGACCCTCACAGGGCACTGCAAATTAAATAAGCACCTGCACAACATGGGCCTTACAGATACCAAAATCTGCAGGTTCTGTCGCGAGGACGAGGAAACGATTATCCACGTCCTTGGCGAGTGCATAGCGCTGCACCGCTGCAGAAGCCGGCACCTGGGAGCACACATGATCTCAGCTGACGAGATCAAGAGCTCCCCCATCAGCTCCATTCTCGGGTTTATCCTGGAACTGGAGCTACATGAGGTGCTGTAATAGGTTACGGGGCTGCCACAATAGATCATCTACTGGTCGCAGTGGCTATGAGACGCAGGGCTCACCCCATTTCTAGCAAATAATAAAATTGAGGGCACAGACTAGGTTTCTTCTATGACCGTGCAACTGAACCTATCTTGTATTGCACTAATGTTTCATCCCGTTGCATCGCAGCTGACCTGGGCCGACTTCGTGTTCGCGGGCATGTACGACTACCTGAAGGCGATGCTGGGCGCCGCCGACGTGGACCAGCGCTACCCCGCGCTGCGGCGCGTAGCCGATGCCGTGTACGCGCTGCCGCAGCTGCAGCCCTACCTCGCCAAGGCGCCCAAGACTGACGTCTAATTACAAGGGAATAAGATTCAATATCCTCCGCACGCGTGTGACTACAATGGAATAGGCAAGCACGAGTTTAAATACTACTAGTATATCACCTCTGCGTCCAAAACTGACGTTTAATGGACAACATTTCATATTTTTAACATGTCCATATTGTTTTTTTATATGAAAATAGACATAAAAGGAACGGACCCATATTATTTCTTTTTTCAAAATTTGTCCATTTTCATGCATAAAATAATTATTGAAATTCTTTTTATTCTAAATAGACGTAAGCGCCAAATGACGTCATCGGACGGCTGAATGCAGCGATATTCCTTTGCTTATCATTGTTTTAATAAAAAAAAGGTACTACTGTCAAAGGTAAATAATACTAGTGTCAACATTGTCAACGTCATTCATACATTCAACGTTGACAAGTTGTCTTTTTTTTTGACAGTTACATGTCATGAGTTTGGCATTACGTAAATTTAAAACTATAATGTGCTAAGCAAAGAAATATTTGACATTCTGCCGTCCGATGACGTCATCTTACGTTTTTTAGTTTTTAATTTTTTTCTCAGTAAATAAGCAATATAAAAAATGAATAAAAATATATTCGAGCAGCGGAAAAGTAAACAAAGAATTGGTATTTTTTGTTTCAGAGCTTAGCAATTTTGAAATGTTGTCCAATCTCTGCGCCCAAAACTGACGTCTAATTACTGGTGAATAGGATTCAATATCCTCCGCACGCGTGTGACTACAATGGAATAGGCAAGCACAGAATAAGCACGAGTTTAAATACTACTAGTATATCACCTATGCGTCCAAAACTGACGTCTAATTACAAGCGAATAAGATTCAATCTGCAGTGCTCTAGCTATAATGCCGTTAAGTACCACACCAAGTCACAGAAAAATGAACTTAGAGAGCGCTCTTTAAGAGTGATACTTTTTCCGGGTGTGGTTTTGGTACTTACCGGCATAATAGATAGAGCACGACAGCAATATCCTCCGCACGCGTGTGACTACAATGGAATAGGCAAGCACAGAATGAGTAAGAGTTTAAATACTACTAGTATTTTACCTCTCCGACCAAAACTGACGTCTAATTACCAGCGAATAGGATTGAATATCCTTCGCAAGCGCGTGACTATAATGGAATAGGCAAGCACAGAATGAGCACGGGTTTCGAGTGTAGGGCATCTACTACTAGTACTTCACCTCTCCGTCCAAAACAGACGTCTAATTGCTATCAATTAAGCTTTAATATCCCGTGCACTACAATGAGAAGGTAGCTTGCCCAGAGTTTTTGCACAATATGAACACGAGTTTCGATTGAAATTACTAATATTTTACCTCTTGCGCCATTAATATTTAATAGAGCGAGTGAGAGGATTACATTTGGAGGTTTCCACCAAACATACATACTTAAAGAGTTTCCACAGAATTTAACACGAAACGTAGCGTTATTATTTTATTGGTTTTGATAATGTTATTAAAAGATACTCATAAAAGCCCTTGTGCTGTATTAATATCATTGTAGTGATTTACGTGTGGAAATTTTTTGTTACTTTAAGTTTGTTAATGTTAAGTAAACATCACAGTGTGCCTTGTATCTCAGATTATTTTTATTACATAAAATGTGTACAACAAAGTATTTTAATAGCATTTGTAATGCATAAGTGAAAATTGTCTCATGTACCCAGTACAATATTATTAAAAGCGTATATTTTAAAATTCTCTTTGCTATTTATTTTTACCTCTATTTTTAGGTAATATTACTTATTTAACAGAATAGTATTCTTAACCCTTTATAAGGCAGAGGAAACCAGAAAAGGTACAAAAATGAAATTTTAGTATATTGTAAAGGTCAAGCATATAATTATTTTCGCGAGTTTTCCGGTTCGGAAAATCTGCGGAAAATGGTCGGAAAATTGGTGGCACAATGTGTCCCCCTGCCCATCTGACGAAGCAGTAAAGCGGCATAATTTAAGTAAATTAAAGGCAATTAGCTTGTTTCAATATATTTATTTTACTTATAATCAGATATATTATATGCGAGAGATAATTATATGTCTTCTGACTTATATATCTTCACAGAAATGCTTTTCTCTTACTTTATACTTCTTATAATTAGAATTATTTTTTTGAGATCAATCAACTTTGGTTTCAAAAATTAACTTGAATACAATGTGCTTACAACTACATAAACAGTATTTATTTTAGGATATCTGATGAAATTGACTAAAACAGGGAAAAGCGCACAGAAATACCTTGCATGTCGTGCATGAGAAATACGTTTTTTGTTATTTGTTTTAGTACTGCACAGGCGGCACCTGTACCGCGTGTTAGACTTATCAATCAAGTGTATTCCGACGTCTTTGTATCTGATATTATCAGGAACTCCAACAGGTTTCTGGTAGTGAGGATTGACCGTGACACGATTCTTCTTGGCGACAAAATTAGGAGCGCTAGCTAAGCTCCTTTTTCTAGAAGAATAGTCGCTGATAAGTGACCTGGCTAACATTACGCGAAATTGCAAATTTGTCAGCTTTACTTGATTTCTACTTGAAGTCAAGTACAATATGTTGCGCATTAGTGATAGCGAGGTCAATCAGGAAATAAAAAATTCGACACCACCAAGCGTCTGTTCGGCGA
>JADPWL010002596.1:0-13690 GCA_019059595.1 Marasmia exigua | reverse complement strand
GAACTTATTTCATAAAGCTTGTGAAATCTATCCCCGGAATTGCAGAAATACTAATAGGCTTGTGATTTTTGATACTCCTTGCCATAGAATAATAATTCTATGCTCCTTGGACTATTCAATATGACAGAAACTGTTTGACAATGTGCGTTAGAATTTTTAATAATATTCCTAACGAGTTCAAATAATTGACTTTGATTTGATTTGACTGACCGGATGGCGCAATTGGTAATGACCCTGCCTCTTACGCCAAAGATCGTGGGTTCGATCCCCACCCTGGACAAACATTCGTGCGATGAACACTTGTGTTTGTTCAGTGTCTGGGTGTAATATATGTATTTAAGTATATATTTGTGTTCCTCTGTTGTCTGATATCTGTAACACAAGTGCTTAAGCTACTTAGTATGGAATCAGGTCAACGTATGAAATGTTGTGAGAATTATTATTATTATTGTTATTAATTGAATAGTAGACAGTTTAAAAATTCACTAAAAAAAATGGATCTTGTCAAATACTTTTTACGATCTTAAACAGTTTCTGGGTCAAAAATTCTAGGTCCATTGTAACATTAAAGGCCAATAAGTACGTTTTCAATGACATGACTAATGTATCAATCTGATTGTTTAGTTTTTTTTTTATTATTTATATTTGTCTGAAATATTCGCATGCCATACTGTATTGGCCAAACATGAATATGCTTTTATTACTGTGTAATTATTTGTGACCTTTTATAACATGTTATAAGCAAATATATTATTTTGAAATTGGAAAAATGACGTAAGATGAAATTGTAATATGCTGTTGTTATCCCAAATAAATAACCCTACTAAGTAGAATACAATAACGCCTTACAAATTTCACCTTACCACCTAATTCCCAAAATTCAGATAATAAAATCACGCTGTCTCATCCAATCACAGTTGAAGGCACAAATTGTTCCTTTTTAAATTCTTCTCATCTAATTTGAACCAGGGGCGAAGCCATCTGCCATCAATTACGTGCCAGCTTTCAGTCTTTTTGTATTTCTTTATGAGAATGATAATAAATATGGAACGGATTTAGAAAAGAAATATAATGGAAAAACAGGGTAAGAACTTTGTACGTTAAGATCTGTTGACATAAAATTTATATTGAACAACACAATAAAGCTTGTTTACTATTTATTACTGTAATGTCACTGAAGTAATATTTTAATGGTGGACACAAAAAAATCATGAGGCGAAATTGTTTAAAAAGAGCAATAATACTTAAGGCGACGGGTAGCCCTAACTAGCGACACCATTCGTTTTTAATTTTTAGCAACTAATCCGGATCTATTTTAAACAATTTCGGTTACACTTATACTGTTTATTAAATAACCATGCACAAATGTTGGGTCCGTTTTTGTACGCGAAAAATTTATTACCGCCAAAAGCGGCCACTTTTAGCGTGAATCAATTTTTCACCTACAAATGTTGTGTCCACATTTCGGCATGGTTATTTAATAAGTAGTTTATGTGTTTGCCGAGAGGTTGTAATCCCGAAATTATTTAAAATAGATCCGGTTTAGTAGCTAAATATTAAAATCGATTGGCGTCGCTAGTGTGCCCTTTTCGTCACTTTAAGGGTGTAAACATGTACCGTGTAAAGACTTCACTGCCAAATGAGCATCATCTGAGCCAAAAAAAATCAACTGTTCCATACTAAATAGAATATTCGCGCGTATATAATATATGGCGCCGGCCGTGTGGTGCCCGGCAGAGTAGAATAGGCCACCCTCACTCTTACCGAGGTGTCGTAAAAGGCGACTAAGGTAAAGCTGCTGGCATGATCATCAGCACCCAGAGAAGGAAAACTCTGCATTTATATCTAAACCCTCGCCAACCCGTCTGCCAAGCGTGGTGAGTATGGCAATTACCCCTCATGTGATTGAGGGAGGCCCGTGCCCCAGCAGTGGGGACTTAAATGGGCTGATGATGATGATGATTTTTTTTTCGCTCAGAGGATGCTCATATTTTGGCAGTGAAATCTTTCACACTAGCGACGCTAATCGATTTAAATTTTTAGCTACTAAACCGGATCGGTTTTAAACAATTTCGGGATTACAATCTCTCGACAATCACTTATACTATTTATCAAATAACCATGCACAAATGCTGCGTCCGTTTTTGCACGCGAAAAATTGATTCACGCCTAAAGCGGTCACTTTTGGCGGTCATCCAAAATTCGATAGCAAACCAAACTATAAGTATTAAATAAATAGTAAAAGTGTTTGCCGAGAGGTTGTAACCCGGAAATTGTTTAAAATAGATCCCATTTAGTAGCTAAAAAATTAAATCGATTGGCGTCGCTAGTGTGCCCGTCATCTTAAGTATTATTGCTCCTTTTTTACACGTTATATCATCGTCATCGTCAGCCCATTTAAGTCCCCACTGCTGGGGCACGGGCCTCCCTCAATCACATGAGGGGTAATTGCCATACTCACCACGCTTGGCAGACGGGTTGGCGAGGGTTTTGATATAAATGCAGAGTTTTCCTTCTCTGGGCGCTGATGATCATGCCAGCAGCTTTACCTTAGTCGCCTTTTACGACACCTCGGTTAGAGTGAGGGTGGCCTATTCTACTATGCCGGGGACTACACGGCTAACACGTTACATAAATATTTGATATTGTGAATAATTATCTTGTACGACAGATGATTGCAATACCTAATGTTCATTGGAGATTTTTCTATTAGAATCTAGTCTTATTCGAATCCCAGGTAAGACCAGACCAGACCTACACCACCTTATTAGAAATCGCGGGCTTAAGTTATTACCTTACTGAAGCTCAAGCCATCTTCTTCTTCTAAGGGGTAATCAATCAATCAATCAATCAGCCTATCGCCGTCCACTGCTGAACGTAGGCGTCCCCCAAAGAGCGCCAACTAGCCCAGTCCTGAGCGGTCCGCATCCAGCTCACACCTGTATACCTAAGGGGTAAGCACGAGTTTAACTCTGGAACATTTCTTACACGGTTTGAAATAAGGGGCACAGAATTCGAATAAACTTTATATGCAGATTTCTATATTTAAAGTAAAATATTGTTTTCTTCGCCGTGTGGTCCCCGGCAGAGTAGAATAGGCCACCCTCACTCTTACCGAGGTGTCGTAAAAGGCGACTAAGGTAAGGCTGCTGGCATGATCATCAGCGCCCAGAGAAGGAAAACTCTGCATTTATATCAAAACCCTCGCCGACCCGCCAAGCGTGGTGAGTATGGCAATTACCCCTCATGTGATTGAGGGAGCACGGGCCTCGGGCCGTCCCCAGCAATGGGGACTTAAATGGGTTGACGACGATGATGACGATTGTTTTCTTAACTAAAGTGGCGTAACTTAACGATTAAAGATCCAGCCCCAGGGCCCTAAGATTTTTTCAGTCTGAATAGCTGGCAGTGATTTCATATTCATCTCATTTACCCCTTTGTTTTCTTCCCATTAAAAACCTTGTTTCACAAATTCCGTACAAAAACATAGCCACCAAAATGTTAAGTCAAGGTTTAATCGAGCGTGTACAAAGTTAGACGGGACCGACAGCAGCTAGACGTTTTGCATAATGTGGTCATCCACTGAACTGAACAGATAGGAGAAGTCAGCTTCACACCTTTAAGGTGACGGGTAGGGTGCACTAGCGATACCAATCGACTTTATTTTAAGCTACTCATTATCATCATCAGCATCCCACACTCGTCCACTGCAGGACATAGGTCTCCCCTAATGCACGCCACTGCTCCCGATTTTCGGCCACTCTCATCCAGCCCACACCAGCCAGCCTTCGAATGTCATCATCCCATCTTGTCGCAGGGCGTCCTACACTACGCTTACCGAGTCGCGGTCTCCACTCAAGGACTTTACGGCTCCAACGGCTGTCAGTTCTGCGGCTAATATCACCAGCCCACTGCCACTTCAGTTTGCTAATTCGGTGGGCTATGTCGGTGACTCTGGTTCTCTGTCGGATTACATCATTCCTGATGCGGTCCTTCAGAGATACTCCGAGCATAGCCCTTTCCATAGCTCTTTGAGCGACTTTGAACCGGTGGACTAGCTACTAAACCGGATCTATTTTAAACAATTTCGGGATTACAACCTCTCGGCAAACACTTATACTATTTATTAAATAACCATGCACAAATGTTGGGTCCAACGCATACGCGAAAAATGTACTAACGCTAAAAGTGGACGCTTTTGGCAGTAATAAATTTTTCGCGTACAAAAATAAAGCCAACATTTGTGCATGATTATTTAATAAATAGTATAAGTGTTTGCGGAGAGGTTGTAACCCCGAAATTGTTCAAAATACATCCGGTTTAGTAAAAATTTAAATCGATTGGCGTCGCTAGTGTGCCCTACCCGTCACCTTAACGGGATGTTTAATGTATAGAATAAATATATTGTATTTGAATTTACAGGACGCCTTTATTTTTTCATGTAATAACAAGGGGCCCGCCCTCAATTGGTTTCGGGACATTAGTTCCACTTTATACCAAGAGAGGGGGGTGTAAGGGGTCCCGCTCAACATCTAACGGGGCCTAAGTCAACCTCACCTGCACGTGGCGCACCCTGCTGCACAACAGACGAGGCTCTGGCGTTCCCCACCAACCCGCACTGGGCCAGCGTGGTGGGTGTAGGCCCAAACCCCCCCTATGTTTAGTAAAACTAATACAAGGCCCCAAGTGCCCGGCGGTACCGGAGGCCGAGCCAGCGACGACGGAAGCAGGCGAGGCGCCGGAACCAGGGGTGCCAAGAATCCCCGGGTGGCGAAAACACACCGTCAAACGACCTTGGCCCTGGCAACATACAACACACGCACACTGCGGACCGAAGAGAAGCTGCTGGAACTAGAGGAAGAATTGAGCAGAATTCGCTGGAGTATCGTAGGATTATCCGAAGTCCGACGACAGGGCGAGGATACGATGATCCTTAAATCCGGGAACCTGCTTTATTTCCGGGAGGGCGAAGATCTGTCCAAAGGTGGAGTCGGGTTTATTGTCCACAAGTCCCTCGTGAACAGCATTGTACAAATCGGAAGTGTGTCGAATAGGGTGGCGTACCTTACACTCAGAATTACCAAACGGTATTCGCTAAAGGTAATACAGGTATACGCCCCGACCTCGACACACCCTGACGAGGAAGTGGAAGAAATGTATGAGGATATCTCTCGGGCAATACATACTTCCAATACTCACTACACTGTTGTCATGGGAGATTTTAACGCAAGGCTAGGCAAAAAGGGCGATGAGGAGTCGAAAGTGGGGCAATTAGGATCTGGAATCCGGAACCACCGAGGTCAAGAAGACTCGGGGAAGAGTACATGGAGAGGGAGGGACTCTACATGATGAACTCCTTCTTTAAAAAACGGCTGCATCGTAAGTGGACCTGGGAAAGTCCGGATGGCGTTACAAAAAATGAGATTGACTTCATCATGTCTACCAAGACCCGGATATTCAATGATGTCTCAGTGATCAATTCAGTGAACACTGGAAGTGATCACCGAATGGTAAGAGGCACTTTGAATCTACATGTTACATCCGAAAGGTATCGACTGATAAAATCTACGCTCCGCCCTGTAGCCATCCAGATTCAAAACCCCGAGAGCTTTCAACTCGAGCTGGAAAATCGCTTCGATTGCCTAGAGAGCTGCTCAGACGTGGACATATATAATGACAGGCTCGTGAAAGCTGTTCTTACGGCGGGTGCAAAGGTCTTCAGACCTAGCCGTACGAAAAAAGCCAGTAAAATCTCGGAGCCAACTTTTAAGTTAATGGAGGAAAGGCGGAAAATGGTTCTGCAAACCTCTGATGAAGCTCGTCAACGACGGCAGCTCAGCAAGCGCATCTCCAAGTGCCTGACCCGGGACATACGCCGATTTAATACGGAACGTATTAAAGAGGCTATAGAGCGGAACAAAGGCTCCAAAGTGTTCACCAGAGACCTGGCTATTGGAGAGAGCTTGCTGACCAAGCTGAAAACAGAGGATGGCAGAATCGTCACGTCACGCCCAGAACTTTTGGCTGAGATCGAAAACTTTTATGGACAGCTTTACGCGACATCACGCGCACCTGTCATTCAAGCTGTTGAGCGAAGAGCCAAATTAACCCGGCACTACACCGAAGATATCCCGGACGTTAGCCTATACGAGATTAGCATAGCTCTCAAACAGCTTAAGAACGGTAAGGCACCGGGTGATGATGGAGTCACAGCGGAGCTTCTGAAAGCAGGTGGACGACCTGTCCTGAAAGCCCTTCAGAGGCTTTTCAACTCCATCATCACTGAGGGAAAGACACCCAAAGCGTGGCACTCTGGCGTGGTGAGGCTTTTCTTCAAAAAGGGTGACAAATCCCAATTGAAGAATTACAGGCCTATCACGCTGCTGAGTCACATATATAAGCTGTTTTCGAGAGTTATGACGAATCGTCTCGTACGCAGGTTCGACGACTTCCAGCCTCCCGAACAAGCTGGATTCCGAAAAGGCTTTAGCACCATAGACCACATACATACGCTGCGGCAGGTTATACAGAAGACCGAAGAGTATAATCTGCCATTATGCTTAGCGTTTGTGGACTATGAGAAAGCCTTCGACTCTGTCGAGACCTGGGCCGTGCTACAGTCTCTCCAAAGGTGCCGAATAGACTACCGATACATACAAGTGTTGCAGTCATTGTACGAAAACGCCATAATGTCAGTCCGTCTTCAGGACCAGGAATCAAAACCCATACCTCTCCGGCGAGGTGTGAGACAGGGCGACGTTATATCGCCGAAACTGTTCACCACTCTGTTGGAGGACGTGTTTAAACTTCTGGACTGGGATGGACTTGGCATCAATATAAATGGCGAGTACATGACGCACCTTCGATTCGCTGATGATATCGTAGTCATGGCTGAGACCTTGGAAGACTTAGGCAAAATGCTCGACGACCTCAATAGAGTCTCCCAACAAGTGGGTCTGAAAATGAACATGGACAAGACGAAAATTATGTCGAACTCCCATGTCGTACCCACCCTAGTAAAGGTTGGAAGCTCTACACTGGAAGTTGTAGATGAGTACATCTACCTCGGACAAAAAGTCCAGCTTGGTAAGGCCAACTTCCAGAAAGAGGTCGATCGACGAATCCAACTCGGCTGGGCAGCGTTCGGGAAGCTACGCAGCATATTTTCGGCAGATCTACCGCAGTGTCTCAAGACGAAAGTCTTTAATGCGTGTGTGTTGCCAGTGATGACATACGGAACCGAAACGTGGCCGCTTACAATGTGCCGATTAAGGAGGCTCAAAGTCACCCAGAGAGCAATGGAGAGGGCTATGCTCGGGGTCTCCCTGCGTGATCGTATCAGAAATGATGAGATCCGCAGGAGAACTAAGGTCACAGACGTAGCCCAAAGGATTGCATGCCTTAAGTGGCAATGGGCAGGGCACATAGCGAGGAGAACAGACGGCCGTTGGGGCGGAAAAGTCCTCGAGTGGAGGCCACGTACAGGAACTCGCAGCCGTGGCAGGCCTCCTACAAGATGGACCGACGATCTGGTGAAGATCGCGGGAATCCATTGGATGCGGGAGGCACAGGACCGATCTGTGTGGAGAACATTGGGGGAGGCCTATGTCCAGCAGTGGACGTCCATTGGCTGAAATGATGATGATGATGATGATACCAAGAGATGGCGCTAGGTGTCGATTAAATCGCGCAAGCGGATTAAATATAGATAAATTAGTAGAAAAAAAGAATAGGTTAGTAGAAGTAGTAAAAGCCAATCTTCGCCTGGGCCTCTGGTACTCTTAATAACTCGACGAAAAACAGCGTAGTTGGTGCTTCACGCTAACCTGATGGTTATGCTCCATAGATCTTCTAACACAAAGAAGTATGACCATGGGAGAGCCACGCTTCGGCATGAATGGGCCGCCGCGACCGGAGTGATACCACAGAAAACCGGCGTGAGGCAGCGCTGTGCTGTGTTTCGCTGCGCGAGTGAGGGTACCGGAGGCCCGATCCGGGGGAAAATGGGGTTCAAAGGTTGGCAGCGCAGTTATGACTCCACTGGTGTCGCGGGTGTCCATGGGCGGCAGCAATTGTTTACCATCAGGTGATTACTTTGCTCGTCTGCGAACTATCACAAAAAAAAAGATTTACGGGTATTAGTTGAAAACTTCTTCTACATGTGTGACATTGCAGTATCGATTATTAAAACTGGGGATCAAAAATGTTTTAAGTATGCCGATATTTAAAAACGTTTTAACTCTCTGACACATGCAATTATCAGAACAATCGAAAGCCAAAATGATTCAGCCAAAATGTTGGGACTTAAGAAATTTAATTTTAATGGCTCAAATTGCATGTTCCGATACATCACCGATTCGCCACCGTGTCTCGGGCAGGTAATTAAATCGCATTCTTGGCTGCCTGTTAACACGGTTAAATTTTATAACTATTGTGATGAGATTGGCGGAATATTAAAAGCATATAGGTACTAATAGGGTATTTGATTGAGCCCGAGATTTTATAAATTATAAACATTTTATCAAAATATAGGTATGTGCCAAAGGCAAAAAATCTCAATTAAAAATATTACGTCTTCGGTTTTATGGTCATTCAAAGATTCATGGGCAAGTCCATTTTAAAAGTATGATATTATTTAAAAATAATTATACCCTTGAATAATCCATACAATTTGCACCAACTATTATAATAGAGCCATTGACATAAACAAAACATTTGATATAGCTACCATACAAAACTCAAATGAAATGCATATAAAATACTGTCATGTGACGTCACATCTCAGTAGCCATTAAAATGGAGCGTTTTGGGTTTATCCAAAATAATGTGATTTTAAAGTTGTGATATCTCAAGTAGTTTAAATGAGAATCAAGTAATTCTTTCAACGATGTTTCTATCATTGAGAGCTCTTATGATTAGAAAATTGTCAAATACTGTATTTTTTTTGTTTATTTTTTATATGAAATTGCTGGACAGAACAATGAGAATAATATGACTTATAAGGAGTAGAGCGAGATAGGTAGCTTAGCGGATAGGAACGTACGCTTTCTTAAGGTGAGACATCGACGTAACTAGCGCCGCCAGTGGTAAGGTAAAGTAAAGTATCAGCCTATATACAGTCCCATTGCAGGGCAAAAGCCTCCATCATATAAATCAAGTCACCGCTACTATGATGGGATTAAACACCATGCTTGCCAAATGCGGGTTGGTGATCACAAAACCAAGCTATGTTCGAAAAATTCAAAACATGTTTTTTGTTCGACCTGGGAATCGAACCCAAGACCCCGAGATCACGGGTCCTTACTTAAAGGGCGCTCAGCGCCGCCAGTAGATTTGTATTAATTTTGGTGACTAAAAGACATATTTCAAAAAAGTACAACCGTGATCAATAAAGGAATGTATTAATATTTTTTTGAGATTTATTTGTGTATCTATATATTTTTCGTACAAGTAACCATAACTCTTATTATTGCGTAAAGTGGCCACTTTTAGCAATAATAGAAAGAACTTATGATATAATTTTGTCTCAAAAGTTTTCAGAGTAAGTATGAATTTTTGTCGTTTTTAAAATTATTTATTGTTTTATTATATCATCATCATCATCATCATTTCAGCCAATGGACGTCCACTGCTGGACATAGGCCTCCCCCAATGTTCTCCACACAGATCGGTCCTGTGCCTCCCGCATCCAATGGATTCCCGCGATCTTCACCAGATCGTCGGTCCATCTTGTAGGAGGCCTGCCACGGCTGCGAGTTCCTGTACGTGGCCTCCACTCGAGGACCTTTCCGCCCCAACGGGCCGTCTGTTCTCCTCGCTATGTGCCCTGCCCATTGCCACTTAAGGCATGCAATCCTTTGGGCTACGTTCTGTTGACCTTAGTTCTCCTGCGCATCTCATCATTTCTGATACGATCACGCAGGGAGACCCCGAGCATAGCCCTCTCCATTGCTCTCTGGGTGACTTTGAGCCTCCTTAATCGGCACATTGTAAGCGGGCCACGTTTCGGTTCCGTATGTCATCACTGGCAACACACACGCATTAAAGGACTTTCGTCTTGAGACACTGCGGTAGATCTGCCGAAAATATGCTGCGTAGCTTCCCGAACGCTGCCCAGCCGAGTTGGATTCGTCGATCGACCTCTTTCTGGAAGTTGGCCTTACCAAGCTGGACTTTTTGTCCGAGGTAGATGTACTCATCTACAACTTCCAGTGTAGAGCTTCCAACCTTTACTAGGGTGGGTACGACATGGGAGTTCGACATAATTTTCGTCTTGTCCATGTTCATTTTCAGACCCACTTGTTGGGAGACTCTATTGAGGTCGTCGAGCATTTTGCCTAAGTCTTCCAAGGTCTCAGCTATGACTACGATATCATCAGCGAATCGAAGGTGCGTCATGTACTCGCCATTTATATTGATGCCAAGTCCATCCCAGTCCAGAAGTTTAAACACGTCGTCCAGAGTGGTGAACAGTTTCGGCGATATAACGTCGCCCTGTCTCACACCTCGCCGGAGAGGTATGGGTTTTGATTCCTGGTCCTGAAGACGGACTGACATTATGGCGTTTTCGTACAATGACTGCAACACTTGTATGTATCGGTAGTCTATTCGGCACCTTTGGAGAGACTGTAGCACGGCCCAGGTCTCGACAGAGTCGAAGGCTTTCTCATAGTCCCCAAACGCTAAGCATAATGGCAGATTATACTCTTCGGTCCTTCTGTAGAACCTGGCCGCAGCGTAATGTATGTGGTCTATGTTGCTAAAGGCCTTCGGGCAATCCAGCTCTGTTCTGGGAGGCTGGAACTTGTCGTAGAACCTGCGTACGACACGATTCGTCACAACTCTCCGAAAACAGCTCTATCTGTGTGAATCAGCAGGCGTGATAGGCCTTAATTCTTCAATTGGGATTTCTTTTACTGGTTTTATAATCAAAAATGTAACGATAATTCATTACCACGCGAGTGAAAACGCATGGCGCAGTTACATAGTTATCGTAATATTTCTTATCACCCATATTTTTTTCGACTATCACGAACTTTCTAAAGCGAAATATCATTTAGCTTCTAACAAAAGCTATTTAAAACTCCCAGCTGAAATCGACCTGCCAGTTTGAACAGTTAAAAATATGGTTCCCATTCCTGGCCGTTCGCCAGCTGGCGGCGTTGGCGTCGCACGGACATGAATCGTCATTGATTTCGTTATTTTAAACTTGACGTTATGTACTCCAGCTTTTGGGATTTTAGTACAAAATAGATGGACACAAAAACCCGGCAAAACAGCTCCAAAAATTCAAATGCGGTGCTAATGGACCGAAACATGCCCGCCCTCTTTAAGCGAGAAATAGAGGAATCTTTTTTTTCATTTTGCATTAATTATGGTAAATTAAAGCCAATAAAAAAGACAAGTTAATTAAAAGGATTAAAAAAGCTGCTTTTAAAGCCTCGGTAAGAGATTAGAGAGTGCATTTGCTGTTTGCGCACAGACTTGAGCACATAGTATATCCTGCGTACGTGGCTGATGACCGCCGTAAGCCGTAATCGGTTTTTTTAATTGGCACTAAATACTCAAACAAACAAGTGGGGCTTCTTTTTGAGAAAACTTTGATTCTGCTTTTTCCCAAATCGGCTTAAACCAGACGTATTGAAGTATGTTAAAGTTTATATTTAAAACAGCAACATGTGGACCGTCTTTCAATTTTTTTTGTGATAGGTAGCAGGACGAGTAGACGGATCACCTGATGGTAAGCGATGCCGCGCACATGGAACACCGCGACACAAGTAGAGTCGGAAGTGCGCCCGCTGCCAACCTTTAACTTCAAGTGGGGCTTCTTTTTTTTACCCTATTTCTCCCCCTCGGTACCCTAACTCAATAAGCGCCAGCACAGTGCTGCTTTGTTACTTATCATTAGGCCTTACAGGTGCATCACAGATTAATAATTTATTTGTATTTTTCTTTAATATTAATATTATTTTTCTACAATTATGGGTCTCAGCCGAAACTAAACAATTTTATTTTATTTTATTTATTACGAGTGGCCCGCCCTCACTTGGTTTTCAGGAAATTAGTTCCCACTTTCACCAAATAGATGGTGCTAGAAGGTCGGTTACATCGCGCAGGGGCGATTTGTGTTACGGATTAGCTATAAGCGTTGCCACTGTGTGTGACATTATCACCTCTTTATAAATGGTATAAATACGAGTATATACTATTATGTATCAGGCTTTCATATACAGTCACTGCCTCCAGCTTCTGTTTTACAGCTTGAATATGAAACCTCTACACTATGAAATAACTTCCATTAAAATTCCCTTCACGCCGTTATTATGGTTGTTATTTTATATGCGTAACGTGTCTGACAAGATTGTCGCCTTCCGGACGTAATAATAAACTGGAAGCAAATTAACGCGCTGTCTCGCGCTACTAATCAAAGTAATCTAAGAAAATAGGAAGCAAGATTATTTATCGTGATTTGAATGCTAGATTAAGCAATAATGTGAAAAACCTACAATTATGTGAGTGTCAGGGATTTAACGACCTGCTAGGTTTTTAAGGTTCGGATTAGGCAAGCTAAATATCGTATCTTAATCTTATCTGTAGGGGCCATTTTCATGGGGCACGTTCGACCCTAAGGGATCTTTTGTACCTAAACGAATCTTTCGGAGTAGGAGCGCAAAGATAGGGTTCTTTTGCGCTCCTACTCACGGAAAGATTCGTTTTCATTTTCAAGCTAAGGTAAGAATCCGCTTAGCTATAGCCGTAGAATCGTCCGAATTATGGAAGCTAAATTAAACCTTTGCAAAATCGTTTTTTTTTAATTATTTTTTTTTTTTTTATATAGAGAGGTGGCAGACGAGCAGAAGGATCACCTGATCGTAAGCAACCGCCGCCCATGGACACCGCACACCAGTGGAGTCACAAGGTTGTCGCACACGCTGCCAACCTTTTCCGCATTGCCCCCCCATTGGGATCCGTTTCTTCAAAATATTGAAACATTTGTATTGGCTCAGTGCAAAGATGCGGAACAGCGAAAAAAAAACAACACGATTCATTTGATCAGTTGGAACTCAACTCTTTCAGCTAGATTGCAGAGGGCGAGTAATGATTATGTACGAATGAATCATCGATTCGATCCTGCTGTAATCAGTAAATAATTCCTATGTCTTCCCCGACGTAATAAGTGAAAAGGACGGTTTACGATTCACACGAACAGCTTTTTTTTATTTTATTTATATGAGGCAGACTATGCAGAAGGATCACCTGATTGGTAAGCGATTTACCGCTGCCAGGATCCGTCAACATTCAGTGTGTTCAAGTGCGCTGCTTACTTTTAACCCTTCCCCTGGATGGGCTCCGGTACCCTCAATCACGTAAGCGAAAAACACAGCGCATGCACGCTCACGCGGTTTTCTGTGAGGGACGTGGTATTACTCGGTTCGAGCCGGCCCATTCATGCCGAGCGTGGCTCTACCACAGTTTAAAAAGCTCACGCTACTCTTTCGCTTGAATTCAGATCATTCATCACAACTCATATCATTCAGATCACTTGCATCATTCTTTAGCGAGATGACTACGGTACGGGACTGCGACAACTCTGAATCCCCCCCCGAATCTTATTGAGTCGAATGATACCGTTCTAGCGAAGTAAGAATTCGGAACCTTGTAGGTATAATTGGTTGAGTCGGATCACTAA
>JADPWL010002595.1:0-12865 GCA_019059595.1 Marasmia exigua | reverse complement strand
CATGACGATTCAAGCACTTACAAAATTCGTCGTCTTAGCAAGGGGTTCGGATAGCATAAATGGTTAGTGCAGCCACCCGGACTGTGGAAGGTTGTGGGTTCGAGTCCCACCTGAGCCCTACGGTGAATTTTTTAAGTGTATTATTTACTTAAAAGTGAAGAAGGCTTTGGATATGGATATTACCACTTATTATTGGACTGACTCTAAGGTAACATTAACTTGGATAAAAGGAAGCTCAATGGGCTGTATTTGTGGGCAACAGAGTAAAGGAAATTCGAACTCTGTCCGACCCCAAAAATTGGCGATATGTTACGGGTTCTTTGAATCCGGCAGATCTACCGTCTAGAGGCTGTGACGCCAAAGTTTTGAATTCTGTCCGCTGGTGGGAGGGGCCGTCCTGGCTCTATTTAAAGGATTCTGACTGGCCGAAATCAATGGATGAGTTCGTCGAGGCTGCCAACGAGGAACTGAGTAAATCTCAATGTCACGTCATGTCATCTGTCATTCCTTCCGGTATCATCGATGACCTGTTAAAGATAAGTTCTTTCAATAAGATGGTACGCGTCTTAGCCTGGATACATCGATTCTTTGTGAATTGCAGATCGGAAGCTAAGAGAACTGGGGGTTTAAGTGCAGATGAATTTGGTAAAGCCGAGATATTACTCTTGAAGATTTTACAAACAGAAACTTTAACTGGTAATGTTTTAAAGAATATTAAGCTAGAAACTGTGCTAAATGAAGATGGTTTAGTCTGTGTAAAAACAAAGTTGACGCAAACATCTGAGAGAGACTCAGATGTTTGCGTCAACTTTACGCTTATGTTTATCCTATACTGCTTACAAATCACTTGATCATAAAACGTTTGATAAAACAAATTCATAATAAATGTCAACATGCGGGTTTGTCTATTGTTATGGCTAAACTCCGTGAGCAGTATTGGATTGTAGGTAGTAGGAAGTTGGTTAGAAATATTATAAGGAGATGTGTTAGGTGTAGACGTTTCAATTCTAATAACGCACAAGCGGAAACTTCGCCACTACCTCTCGCTAGAGTTGATAATACGGCGAACCCTTTTGAAGTTACGGGTGTTGATTTAGCAGGGCCATTATATTTGTCATCGAAAGCAAAGGCATATATTGTGCTGTTTACGTGTGCTGTTTATCGAGCGATACATTTAGAATTGATAACTTCTTTATCCACGGAAGCCTTTACTTTGGCTTTACGCCGGTTTTTCTCTCGTCGAGGTAGAGTTAAATGTTTTTATTCGGACAACGGTTCAAATTTTCGCGGTTTTGTTAATTTATTAAATGGTTTGGACTGGTCACGTATCGAGGAGTCTTGCGCTGTTCAGAAAATTAAGTGGATTTTTAATGCCCCTACTGCCGCGTGGTGGGGTGGATGGTGGGAAAGGATGGTGAGAAGTATTAAAGAACTGTTGAGAAGAGTACTGGGGCGATCTTCGTTAAATTATGAGCAGTTGATGACGGTCCTGTGTGATGTTGAAACAACGATTAACTCCAGACCTCTCACTTATATAAATGAGTCTGACACCTTAGTGCCACTAACCCCTTTTCTACTTGTGAATGGTGGCAACTTACAACCCGTGGGTGATGTTGGTGATTTAGATACAATCGACAGAGAAACGTTGATCACTTATTGCAAGAAAATGCAAAGTTTGAGAGACGCTTTGCGCGAGCGTTTTAAACACGAATACCTGGCAATGCTCGTGCAGAAAAAGGAAAGAAACTCGAGGAAGGGACCAACACTTAAATTAGGAGATGTGGTACTCGTACAGACTGATGCTAAGAGGACTATGTGGCCTCTAGGAATTGTCACAGAGTTAATACCTGGGAAGGACGGAATCGTACGGAGGGCCAGAGTCAAGACAGCGAAAACTGAGTTTCTAAGACCAATTCAGAATCTGTTTACCCTTGAGATAGGTACAAAGGATGTTGATTCCTTGTTGCCATCACCTGTAACTCGCACTACCCGGTCCGGACGAGTTGTTAAAGTGCCTCAACGATTCAGCCTTTCATAATGTGCTCTAACGTGGTGTAGTAACCAAATTGTGTTTCATTTATTTATTTTTTTGTTTTGAATTACTTATTTGCCCGGACTTGATAAATAATGTCTTCATGAAACAGTTGTCTAAAATTAGTTACCAGGGCCGTATTTAGATTTTTTTATTTTTTGTTTTCTCTCCCTCGGGAGGATGTTTAAGTATGTAACCTTTGTTCGTGGTTTATGTTTTACTTTTTTCGGGATGATTTGTCATGTGTCACAAAAGAATTGCGGTAAATAGATTGATAGATTTTTCCAGAGAATATTTTATTTCATTTATTTAACTAGATCCAACTTCTCGTGAATCTTGATACTCCGACCTGATAACGTCAAACAGGCCGGCTTGACCGTAATGATACCATGGCCTCACAGAAAACCAGCGTGAAGCAGCACTGTACTGTGTTTCGGTGCGTGAGTAAGGGTATCGGAGGCCAAATCCTTCCACCTGTTTGTGACTCCACTGGTGTCGCGGATGTGGTTGGATAGCACCGCACTAGCCTAAATCCTCTCTCTATTCTTTCCTGTCATCTGTCATCCATCTTGGGATTTCTCGTTGCTTCAAATAAAATGTAATTTTTACATATTTATTAATCTTATTATTTACGTATGTAAATTCCAACAGATGTCTGTGGGTGGCGGCAATCGCTTACCATCAGGTGATCCGTCTGCTCGTCTGCCACATTTTACATAAAAATAATTCCGGCTATTAGGTAAATTTTTTGCAGTATTCTGTAGCATTTGCCACCCTGAGTTTTATAACTATGCCACCAAAGCTGTAAGTAGGATCATCATTATCTTTGGTTTTTTTTTATGATATAGGTAGCATACGAGCCGACGGATCACCTGATAATAAGCGATTACGGTCACCCATGGATACCTGCAACACCAGTGGTGTCACAAGTGCGCTGCTTACCTTTTAACCTCTAAAAATTTGAACATCAGAGGGACAAGCTCTAACAGAATACAGCAAAAGAATGTTGGCCAACACTTTCCTATTTGGACCAAAAATATGTGAAAGTCCGAGGATCTCCTTTATTCTGTCGAATAAAAGGTTGATTGCTTAAAGGCTCTAGAGCTTTAGCCTTGAATTAAGTACATTGAAGACGACAGAAAATTGGCCTTGACCGGCCGAAGCCCAGCATCGCAAAGTGTACATATAAATAAGTGATATGAAGAAAAATTGAAACCAAAGCTGGTAAAGAATAATTTGTACCAATTAGTTATTGTCGTAACCAAAACAGAAATTACGAAAGCTTTTCAGTTTTTGTTTAAAAAAAGTGTGGATGATTTCATAAAATATCCATACTTTAAAATTATAAATGTGAAAGTGGGTGTGTCTGTCTGTTTGTCCGTCTTATACGGCAAAAAGGAGCGACAGATTGACGTGATTGAAATGGCAAATGGCTTGCCGTGTGGTCCCGGTAGAGTAGAATAGGCCACCCTCACTCTTACCGAGGTGTCGTAAAAGGCGACTAAGGTAAAGCTGCTGGCATGATCATCAGTACCCAGAGAAGGAAAACTCTGCATTGATATCTAAACCCTCGCCAACCCGTCTGCCAAGCGTGGTGAGTATGGCAATTACCCCTCATGTGATTGAGGGAGGCTTAAATGGGCTGACGATGATGATGATGATGATGAAATGGCAAAAAACGGAACCTCAACGTATAGATTCGTCATGTCTGTCCGTCTGCCCGTCCGTCTGTCCGTCCGTCCGTCCGTCCGTCCGTCATTTTTTTGCTGCCGTCCGTATGTCACAAACACAAGATCTTTACTATTGAAACTAGGTAAATAAATGTATTTCCTTAACTGCATTACGATTTTTACACAAAAATAGGAAAAAAAAACTTAGAACTGTAACTATTCATTTTTTTTCATCAATCCCATACGTGTGGGGTATCTATGAATTGGTCTTTAAGAATGATGTATAGGTTTCCAGTTTTTTTTTAAGAGGACATAGTTGTAGGCATGGAGAGTAACATAGTCTACTTGGTGGAAAACCCTATTCCGCTAGTACTTAATAAATAAATAATAATAATATCAAATTCTCTTTCAAGCGGTCAGTACGAGAGCATTTTCTTCGCCTAGTTTCAAGCTAACTCAATCACTCAAGTGACTTAATAAAAATATATACATGTCGAATTGAGAACCTCCTTTTTTATTTTTTAAAGTCGGCTTATAATGTTGATAAATTGATTGATAATAATAAAAAAAATACAAAATCTGCTTTCCGTGATGCTAATAATTATATTTATGTATTTGATAATGTGTAAGTATGTATGTTTAAAGTCTTCAGATTATTACTTATAATACCTTCCATATATATATTATATATATATATATTCCATATTTTAAATATGTATTAGTAGTTATTAATATTTATTACTTACTATCATATTTTGCCGCCACAAATTTTCTGCTTCGCCCAATGGTTGACTGGTAGAGAATGCTGTAAGGCATTAAGTCCGCCAATTGTACTTTTTTTTTTACTTTGTGCAATAAAGAATAAATAAATATCCTCCAAACGATTTCGGTTACGGCAAGCAAACTCAACGATCAGCCACTTACGCAAGATATATTATAGTGCTCAAGCATGTGCGCTAACACAAGTGCACTTTCTATTTTCTTGCCCTCATAATCCGATGGGACACCAGCGTGACACAACCGGAGAGGGATCGGGCGCAAGACCAACCCCTTAACGTACTTTCCGAGGCACGGCGGTACAAGACCGCCAACTTCCAGACTCCGGGCTGAGACTGAGAATTTCTTAACAGAATCAGAATCAGAAATCATTTATTGCGGTAAATGTGGTTATAGTAAGATACATATAACTATCGTTTAGATTCTCACATTTAACCGAATAATATCGGCATGCAATAACAGAGCGTTAGCGTTGTCTTAAGTTATAATAAAATAAGACATAGTCAAAATTAAAATCAATACAAAGGATTAAGTAGTCACTCAAAAAATAAATAATATAATGTCAACAAAAAAAAATATTAAATCTTACATTCCATAAATTCTTTAATACTGTAGAAACATCTATCACACAACCATTTATATAAACTATTTTTGAATTTTTTTATGGGTAAATCCTTTAATGTTTCTGGCAACATATTGTATAATTTGACAGACATATAATGCCAATTTTTTTTTGGAAGCTCGTTGTTGAGCAAGATGGCACCACCAAACGATTCAAAGATCTGTTAGACTAAGCGCACATATTTTTCTTCTTGAAAATACTCAAATTATTTTTTATAAAAGTGCATGACTCGAAAAGAGAAGAAAAACTCGGGTACAAATTTTGGCCCGACTCGGGGATCGAACCCGGGACCCCAAGCCCAGCCGTCGCTTTACAGTGCGACGCACTACCCACTTGCTCGAACGAGGCAGGTGTAAATAAATATTACACCATCAAAGGGAAATGCAAGTTATAAATGTATTCGCAGCCAATGAGTAATAATCGTTCAATGTTCGCAGCTAATAAATTTAATTTGTGATTTCAACGTTGCTCACGTATTTGCTAGCCCGATCCAAATCTTGGTTAGGAAATCTGCTCTACCCAAATCATTGCTCCACATTGGTATAGAAGCTACACAAAACTTCACTAACGATATGGAAACCTTTTCAGCAGAGTTCCACTGAAACATTTCCCGTACTCAGTTAATTTACGATTCTACACGCAGAAGTGCAATTAAGTTAATGTTCACCATATCCATTTAATGGAATGGGATATAATAACGTATCGTATGCTTAAAGAATTAAAAAAAATGTATTCACTCGTATTCTAATTCAAGCCACGGAAAAGGTTCCTTCGCCATTTACGTTCTCTTCCTTACTGTACGTACAGTCAGCGTCAGATAAAGTTCCCCCCCCCCCCCCCCCCCCCCCCCCTGCAGTGAAAAAATAGCACTTGTTCCCCAGACATAAGGACAGTCCAAAGGTGAACAAGGGTAACTCGACGCCGTGTGTACGTGCAGTACACACACCAAAGTATGCAAAACTATCAAATTTCTACAATCGATTCTCACCTTAATGTCAAACACATTCGTTTCAATATCACTGTGGAATTTTGACAGATTGTAGTAAGTTGATGTGCAGCTGTCTGTATCTGCAATATCTACACTAAATTATTTTTTTTTAATAAATAGTCTCTACCCGAAGATAATTTTCTATTGTCAAGTAACTTATTGAGAATAATTAGGTAGTCAACAGTCATAGTCAGTCAAAGTCACAGTCACTCAATAAAACGCCGGTATTTTACGTTTTATCGACCTACGGATTCAATTCACTCGACACACAGATATTGTTCAAATTAGAATTTTAAATTGAAATAAGAACACGTAAAGATACCTACCCTTCTTTCAATTTAAGCTTCTTCTGATTTCAATATAAACTTCTAATTTGAACAATATTTTTGAGCGAATGTAAATTAGACAGTATAATAAATGTAAAGAAACCGGAAGGTCAAATTTCGAAGAATCACCCATCAAATTACTAGTGCCTGCCCTCACTTCGTTTCGGTACTTCATTTTATACAATGACATTAAGTGGCAAAACGATTTTTTTCTTTATTTTCCAAAAAGAAAAAAATGGCCATGACGCAATATTCTAATAAGTCGTCGAGGCACAGATTATATAATACCGAGGCCCGTAGTACGTACCATAGAGTAAAATAATAATAGACTTAGACTATTCTTCATACCAACTTTGAACCCCCGTCATACCCCTCTGGGGGTGAATTTACAAAAAATCCTTTCATAGTGTCAACCAGCTTGTGTCAGAAATTGAGACCATATTAGGGAAAGTCTCAGACTGGGGCAGACTTAACCTTGTTAACTTTAATTCATGCCGGGGCATCTCTTGCAGCTCTATATGGCGCAGGTGCGGCCTCACATGGAATACTGCTCTCACCTCTGGGCTGGAGCTCCCAAATATCAGCTTCTTCCTCTGGATCGTATCCAGCGAAGGGCGGTCAGAATTGTCGACGACCAGGCACTTTCCGACACACTTGACCCTCTGTCATTGCGTAGAGATGTAGCATCACTGTGCATCTTCTATCGCATTTACAATGGGGAATGTTCCGAGGAGCTGTTCGGCCTTATTTCAGCTGCAATTGCAAATGCTTTTGAATTTGCTATTATTTTTTGCTATTATCTTTTACAATGTTCACAAACGCCACGAGTAATTTTATTGCAATTATTTGCGTAAAACAACAGCGCAAAAGAATGAAAGTTATTATTTGAAGATTCATGTTTACCTTGACTCAAGTGACAAGGGAAATTAGATTTTTATCATACCTATTTCTTTTTCTTTGACCTTAGATAGATAGATAGATAGATATTCTTTATTGCACAAAAATAAAATACAAGCATGATACAACAGCAACAGACAGTACAATAACTGTTTTGCTGTAACTGTTTTGCTGTAAGGTATTGGAACTCCGTCAAAAATATAGAAGGCAAGGTATTCCAGTTGATTTTGGATATCATCCTCCCACTTCCAATGATTATCACCTGCGTTTTATTAGGGTGGACCAACAGCCCAAACGACCTGCTCCGGGCTGAAATCCGTGTTAAGTCTGCGTTTACTATTTGTACTGTACCGGAAAGGTCATTGAGGCTGCCCTGCATATAAATCTGGAGATCGTCTGCATATAAGTGATAAGAAGAAGAGAGGTTATGAGTAATAGAATTTATGAAGATACCAAAAAGGAGAGGAGACATTCTATAATAACGATACAAAAATAGCTTCAAATTCAAAGCAAATTACATTTCATTTTAAAATACAATTTTCCATCACAATCCAACCCTCTGGAGTATTGGATTTTAAATTGAGCTAATAGGATGTATGATGTGTCAAAACTAATAACTAAAAATGGTTAGTTATGATAAAAAAAAGGTGTCTAGTGATCTACCGCACTTTAATATCACAGATGTAATAAAAATGCATGAAATCAAAATTCAGCCGATATGCGATAGCGAAATATGACCAAACGCGAAATATTACCAAACAGAAATGATACGCTACGAACTATCATATCGATGGCTACGAATGAACAAACAATATTGGATGGTACATACTTGCACTTTGTTATTCCACTAGGTATTTGAAAAGATATTATAATCTCATCGGTTTCTTTAAAAAGGTCCTTAAAATTAATCCGAAGCAGGTTTAATAACTTAATGACGCAAATTACAACCGCGAAAAGGTCTTTAACTTTAATCCGAAGCAGCTTTGATAACTTAATGATGCAAATTACAACCGCGAAAAGGTCCTTAACATTAATCCGAAGCAGCTTTGATAACTTAATAACGTAAATTACAACAGCGAAAAGGTCCTTAGCATTAATCCGAAGCAGCTTTGATAACTTAATAACGTAAATTACAACAGCGAAAAGGTCCTTAACATTAATCTGAAGCAACTTTGATAACTTAATAAAGTAAATTACAACAGTAAAAAGCTCCTTAACGTTAATCCGAAGCAGCTTTGATATGTCCTGGAAGCGTTTTTGTGCACTTTTGTCGCAGTGTAGGTAGATTCTATCCCTGAAGCCAATATCCCACTTATTGGAAGAGCATCATGCACGTTATTCCTATATTGCCTTCGTTCAGATTTTCCGTTCTACGTCGAGGACCTCATACTCGTGTAGGGCATGAAAAATATGATATGATAATGGATACATTTTTTGAAATAGGTCAAGTGAAACGATCGCGGAAATTTTTTCATCGATTTATATCACTAAATTTACATTCCGTGTTTCTAATTTGTTTAGAAATATCGTGAACTGCATACATAAATAAATAAATAATAAAACATTCATCTATATAGGCATTCTACGCTATTTACAACACATACAGACTTTTAATCCACTTAAAAGTCTGTATGTTTTCTTAAAAAAATAAACTCTAATAAAAAACAATCTCATTTAAAATAAGAGACTAGCTAAGTCTTTAATTTTGGCAGCACACTGTACCTAAAAAAAATCTCAGAAGATATTAGACTTTTGTTGGTTATACCAAAAACCAAAAAGACTACAAGCAAATGTTATATTCTTCTTTGGTTCTCGTCCAAACGAAACACAAAAGTAACATCGTCTCAGCATTAAACTTTGGAGAGATGATTAGCAACCCACTTGATTGATGGTCGGAGGATACCAGCCTTGTTTCAATTTCTTCATGACAGATTCTTTATTAATAAGTTGTAATTCAATCGATTCCTTTCGAAGCGCTGACAGGGAATAAATTATGAAGCCTTTTGTTTACTTTCCACTTTAAGGTTGTTTACTCATGGAAGTGCGACACAATTCTACTTCGAATCCTGTTGATACAGTTTATTGAATACAGAGACCAATGCCTATTGCTCGAACTTATTTCGACATTTACCTAGAAGTACTTATTACAAATATTAGATCGTCTCATCTCATCTTGGCGTGTAATTCCCAGTTGCGTCCACAGCTGTCTTTTCGAAATCCAGGGTATGCTTTTGGTAACTCAAATGAAGTGACTGCCGTCTGACCTTCGTAACTATTTAACAGGCGCACCAGATATAGAATCATGGTTACACGTTACAAAAACGATCATAAACGTGCAGATTTCCTCATGATGGTTTCCTTAACCGCCGTTGGTAGAAATACGCACATAGATGTACTGTTTAGGTCCTTATCTATGAAATTGTTGTTTTATTACGTACCTATGAAGTTGTGTTCTCATTGCAACAAGGATTTTTAGGCCAATTGCTAAATTAAAGTAAAAATACTAAATTAATGTTACTCAAGGGACGGTTCATCAAGTTTAACAAAGTTTTATTAACAGCTATTAAATCGTAAAGGTTCAATCCCATAATAGAACTTTGCCGAAGTCCTTTCTAAGTTGCTTTAATACTCCTACTGTTACATAACAGTAGGACTATACTATAGTCGTAGGACATCCTATATATTCGTATATTCTACATCATAAAATTTAAATTAATGGATATTATTAGATAACCCAGACCTTTACCTACTACAAAAAACACAGTTATGTACACGAGTACATAGAGTACATTTTGAGTAGGTAAAGGTCTAGGTTATCTAATAATACCCATTAATTTAAATTTTATGGAAAAAATAACCCCATATATGAAATCAAAATCGCAAAGTTACGCAAAGTTATAGCAGTAATGCATATTATATTGAGAAAATAGAATTTCCGTAGGTGTAGAAAAGGTTGTACACCTGGTTCTACCTGATTTTCTTTTAAGTAAGGACCTAGAAGAGAATCAGGTTCATATCTTCTCTCTGTCGCTTCGCTACGCATGAACGGTCTTGGTGGGCTACGTTAAAACATTCTTGTTGGTGTTAGAGGCGGAAACAGCTTTTCTTACGATCTCTCACCGTCTCCTTCTTTTCGCAGTGGTGAAACGGGATTTCCCACTGCGAATTTCACTTGATTAGCCCAGCATATCGATAATCTGACTCGTGATCTGGTTCTCTCTACATTCCCTTAAACGACCAGCTGGAGCGTGACAATGACTCAATAGAGCATTGAGTCATTATCACGCCTGGAGACATGAACTAAAGTGCTGCAGTATGCGCGTCTGTACTATAGTCGATAGACGCGTGGTGACCTAATATTAAGATACTAATAGGTAAAGACCGACGAAGCATGGATAAAGTACAATAGCAGCATTGCTGATGGCGGCCAGTGTCGGTGGAGCGCTTGCAATATCTAGGGTTGCTACACAAGTGTAACAAATTCTTCATTAACAATGTTAACCAAAGTAGACAGTTCGACTTTTTGAGACAATTTTGCCTTTTTAACAATCAACCAAGTAGATATTAGTGGGCACAAGTATGCGTGTAAAGTAATGCACTTTCTTTTCCCGTTCACCCATATTATATTTGACGACCCTTGATTTGTTTGGATCAGTGGTAGTGAACGCTGCCTCTGTTGCAAGAGTTGCGGGTTCGATCCCCGCACAGTACAAACATTTGTGTGCATGAACATGTCTGTTTGTATTGATCTGGATGTTTCTACTCGTATGTATTTACAAAAGAAAAGTATTCATACTATAATAACGCTATCTCGGAATCGTGAAAGATCAAGAGAATCACAAAAAGATCGTGTCAGATCAATGTATGTGATGATATTAAATATTTATGTTATAAAAAATTATCCAAATATTTTTATGGGACACTACACTGTACTTAGTAGTCTTCCTCCTAGGATAGGACTATTTCAAGTCTCACGGAACAGTTCCTCTGCACTAAGGTGATGAAAGGGAACCTCAGGAGTAGCTATTTTGCATTATTGAGGAACACGAACTGTTTATACTCATAAATATGGTTCTTGCTAACTATAAGGACATATGGTTTTAGCTAATCAATCGGTATAGGTACAAAATAAGTGCAAGCGTACTATTTGCTATTAAAACCATTATAAACAAAGTTCCCAGTTTTAACCGTCCTTCCAATGATATATATGCCACTTCGAAAAGTGTAATATTTTATTTTAAAATTCGTCGGACACACTGTGGCGACACCTACCATCGCCCGAAGAAAGAAGTTCGCCCACTAGTACCATCCTACCAGCAGCAGATGGCGCTAATTGGACAGTTCATACAAAATCGGAATTCTCATACATATCCTACATCGCGAAAGCAAAGTTCGCAAACCGACTTCAGATATTTATAATAAACCAAGATGGTACACTATACCATGATCCCCGAGCCAATAACACCCGGCTCGGCGGAAGATCTTCCTTTTCGTGAGAATCATTCCAAATCCCTACAATACCTTCTACCGCAACAACACGGGCCCATAGAGCACATAATCCTGAACTGCCCCATTCACGCCCTAGTAAGGTACGACTTCGAGTTAAAATATAATGTTAGTATCAAAAAAATAAATTACCGGAGATAATAAATAGTAAAATAAGGGAAGCATTTTTAGAATATTGTAGGAAAATAGCTAATAAAGTAATTAATAGAAATAAGACTCTTAATAGGATATATAGTGAGATATATAGTTATATATATAAGCATATATATCAAAATAAAGTAGGAAATAAGTAAAATAAAAATGTATTACTTAATAAGAAATATGTAATAGATCTAAGATAAAAATGTAACGTAAGGTATAATAAAGATAAAAGACAAAATAAAAATAAAGAAGCACTACCCCTAACTCCCTACCACATAAGAAACAGATAGTATAGATAGATGGCTCCTCCCCGGCCTCTAGAGCAAAAGATGATGAATGAAAGAAAGAATTGTATGCAGAATAAAAGTGCGAGAGGCATAAGAGCGAGAACTTGAATGAATGAGAATCGTTATAAGTAGAAATAGGCTCCGATAACGTTGGAGGCACCTGTATAAAAAAAAAAAAAACAACACGGGCTTGTTTGTTTACCCGTCAGAAATACAAGAACTTATATTCACACCTTCTACGCTTGGTAAGATTAAGAGTGAATTTTCGCTCCGAAATTGTACCTATTTATCGCGTCATGGGAAAATAGCCAGCGACACAACCCTAGAAATAGCCAAGTACACCCAGTGCACCGCTTGTCGCGTACGTTTACGTCATTATCTGTTATCTAGGGAATTATATTTAATGGCGACCACTAGTGAGGTGGCACTAGCGCTACCCTCATTAGAGATTGCAACAAAATAAGGTTGCAGGACGGATGTTTGGAACCACAAGGATATTTTGGACCCTCTTTTTGTGAGAAATAAATTTGTAAATTGATTTTGATAGTGAATGATAATATGTAAATTATAAAAACAGTAGTAGATAATAATTTAAGCTAGTCAACTTTCAACGTTACTT